>PVJS01036761.1:0-20283 GCA_004027185.1 Glis glis | reverse complement strand
TACTTAGTGAGGCCCTGCACAACTTAGTGAGACCCTGTTTCAAAATAAAGAATAAAAAAAAAAAATAGGGCTGGGGGTGGAGCTCAGAGGTAGAATGTCCCTGGGTTCAATCCCCAGTACTGCAAAATAAAGAATCTTACTGAAGCCGGGCGTGGTGGCACAGGCCTATAATCCCAGTACTTGGGAGGCTGAGACCAGAGGATCGAAGGTTTGAGGACAGTCTCAGCAAGTAGTGAGACTCTCATCAACCTAGAGAGACCCTGTTTCTAAATTAAAATAGCGCTGGGGGTGTAGCTCAGAGGTAGAATGCCCCTGGGTTCAATCACGGGTCTCTCTCTCTCTCACACACACACACACACACACACACACACACACACACACACACACAGTCTCACCGAGAAGATGGGTCGGTTTTCAGAGTGTGGGCAGTAGGGGTGTGGTGGGGGACCCTGTAGCCGGCCGTGGCAGGGAGGTATTGTTCATCCCCACCCTGGGTGGGGGGCAGGGAAGGTGGTTCCTCTGAGCTTGGGAGGAACCTTGCTCCTTGCTGGGGACGGTTTGCTGCAGTCAGGAGCTGTAGTGGCTGAAGGATGTAGCACCCCGGGCAGGAAGCAGCAGGAGCAGACGCCCAGCCCCTTTGTCCTCTGGCCCTTGAGTCCTCCCTCTGGCACTCCCCCGGGAGGGGCAGCGCATGGGGTCAGGGGTCATAGAAAGACAGAACTCACCTGAGGTGGGCATAGAGTACAGAAATGACCAGCAAAAAGGATTCAAGCTGGCATGGTGGCGCACACGCTTGTAATTTCAGTACTTGGGAGGCTGAGACAGGAGGATCGCAGGCTTGAGGACAGCCTCAGCAAGTAATGAGACTCTAAGCAACCTAGCAAGACCCTGTTTCAAAATAAAAATAAAATAGGGCTGGAAGAGAGGTAGGATGGCCCTAGGTTCAATCCCCATTCTCACACACACACACACACACACACACACACACACACACACAGGGTTCACTTCTTTGTTAGGGGGAGGACGGGAACAACAACTAGGAGGAACGTGGGGCCTTTCAAGTTCCTGGGCACCGCTAGTTCTTAAACAGAGGGTGAGAAAGTGGGTGTTAATTATGGGATTGTCTTTTTTAAATTTCTGGTATGCCTAAAATATTTCATGATAAACAGTAAAATAAAAAATGCAATAGTACCAAAAGGATTATAAACAAAAGTAGCAACTGGGCATGGTGGCACACGCCTGTAATCCCAGGATTTGGGACGCCGAGACAGGAGGATCGCAGGTTCAAGGCTAGCCTCAGCAATTTAATGAGACCCTCAGCAACTTAGGAAGACTGTTTTAAGATAAAATAGGGCTAGAGGTAGAATGTTCCTGGGTTCAAACTCCTGTACAAGAAAGGAAAGAAGGATGGGAAAGCGAGAGAGGAAGGAAGGGCATTTGTAGGCTCAGTGTCAGTCATTTATGGGTTAGGACCATGGCAATGTCATTCACAGCAGAATCAGGTAGTGTATTATGGTTGTATTTTTTGAAAAATAAATGTCTTAGTATTTAATTTGTTACTGGCAAGGTTTTGTGTGTGTGTGTGTGTGTGTTACTGGGGATTGAACCAGGGGCATTCTACCTCTGAGCCACACCCCCAGTCCTATTTTACTTTTTATTTGGAAACAGGGTCTCACTAAGTCAGGGAGGACCCAGCTGAGGCTAACCTCAAACCTGTGATCCTCTTGTCTCAGCCTCCGAAATGCTGGGATTACAGTCGTGTGCTACTACACTTGGCTAAGGTTTTCTTATAGCTACCCCCGACTCCATCTTTAGTAGTTCTACCGAGCTCATGTTTGTCTGGACAGGCCTTGGACTAGGCAGTTGGGGACTGAAGCTTGCTTTGGGCTGCAGAAAGAAGTCCTGTCCCCCACAGCTGCCTGTCTTTCCTGGAGCCCCGAGCACTCTGGGTTATTTTTAGAGGTAGCAACTTGACGTGGGAGTCAATCACTTTTAATAAGCTGCTTTAAGAAGCAAGTTGCGGCGTCCGCAGAGAGCTGACTTGCAGCCCGGGGCGAGGGGCTCCCGTGATCCAGTCCCCTGCTGCCAAGGTTGGAAATAAGAATAACAGTTCAGCCCTTTGGCATGTTCTTTATTTTTATTTATTTATTTACTTATTTTGGTCCTGGGTTGGTTTTTTTTGTTTTGTTTTGTTTTGTTTTGCGGTACTGAGGATTGAACCCAGGGGCATTCTACCTCCGGGCTACACCCCCAGCCCTGTTTTTTTATTCTTTATTTTGAAACCCTGTCTCACTAAGTTGCAGAGGGCCTCACTAAGCAGCTGAGGCTGGCCTGGAACCTGGATCCTCCTGTCTCAGCCTCCCAAGTTCTGGGATTACAAGCGTGCACCACCACGCCTGGCTGTGGTACTGGGGATTGAACCCAGGGGTGGTCTACCTTTGAGCTACATCCCCAGCCCTTTTTTTGTTTTGCTGCGTTTTGAAACAGGATTGCTGAGAGTCTTGCTAAATTGCTGAGGCTGGCCTTGAACCTGGGATACTCCTGTCTCAGCTTCTCAGGTCCTGGGATTACAGGTGTGTGCCCCCACACCTGGCCACCCCCAGCTCTTTTTATTTATTTATTTATTTTTATACTGGGGATTGAACCCAGGGGCATTCTACCTCCAAGCTACACCCACAGCCCTATTTTATCTTTATTTGGAAACAGGGTCTTGCTAGGTTGTTGAGAGTCTCACTAAGTTGCTGAGGCTGGCCTTGAATCCTGTCTCAGCCTCCCAAGTACTAGTTATAGGCATGTGTCACCATTCCCGGCTGAATGATACACTTTATTTTTTTTATTTATTTATTTATTTTTTTGGCGGTACCAAGGATTGAACCCAGGGGCATTCTACCTCTGGGCTACACTCCGAGCCCTATTTTTAATCTTTATTTTTTTATTTTTTATTTTATTTTATTTTTTGCAGTGCCAGGGATTGAACCCAGGGGCATTCTACCTCCGCGCTACACCCCCAGCCCTATTTTTTTTTATACTTTATTTTGAAACCAGGTCTCATGAAGTTGCAGAGGGCCTCACTAAGTAGAGAGAGAAAGACAGGGAGAGAGAGAGAGAGAAAGAGAGAGAGCTGAGGCTGGCTGCGAACCCAGATCCTCCGGTCTCTGCCTCCCAAAGTACTGGGATTACAAGTGTGCGCCACCACGCCTGGCTTAATCTTTATTTTGAAATCGGGTCTCACTAAGTTGCAGAGGGCCTCACTATAAGTAGCTGAGGCTGGCCGCGAACCCAGATCCTCTGGTCTCAGCCTTCCAAGTACTGGGATTACAAGTGTGCGCCACCACGCCCGGCTTATGATACACTTTAAATGGGTGAATTTTATGATATGTCAATCATTCATCCATGAAATTGTTAAAAATAATGTTTTAGAAGCTGGGTGTAGTGGCACACGCTTGTAATCCCAGTACTTGGGAGACTGAGGCAGGAGGATTGTGGGTTCGCGGCCAGCCTCAGCTACTTAGTGAGACCCTGTTTATATAAAGAATAAATAATAGGGCTGGGGATGTAGCATGGACATAGGATGCCCCTGGGTAAAATTCCCGGTAACACACACACACACACACACTCTCACACAAAAGTAATGTTTTAGAGCCAAGCCTGGTAGTACATGCCTGTAATCCTAGTACTTGGGAGGCTGAGACAGGAGGATGGCAGGTTCAAGGACAGCCTCAGCTAGTAGTGAGATTCTCAGCAACCTAGGGAGACCTTGTTACAAAATAAAAATAAAACAGGGCTGGGGGTGTAGCTGGGAGGTAGAATGCACCTGGGTTCAAGCTCTGGTACCACAAAAATAATAAGTCACCAGGGCTCAGCCTTCGCCTCCCTCTCAGCCGTGTTCACCTCAGGTCCCCCCATTCTCAGGTTCCCCGGCGTTGGAGGACGGCCCCACTGTTCGCTCTGGCCTCCTCCTCACTCCCTTCCTGACCAGCGGGAACAGAGCAGCTCTTTTCCGCGGTTCTCCTCCAGCCCCGGGCTGGCCTTCCTGCTTCTGAATGTCCATCCTTGTATCGGCCGGCGGGTCCAGAGGCCGATGTTCTGGTTGGCCGGGCCTGGGGCGGCTCCTTGTCCCACTCCAAGCCAGATCTCATGGCCCCGACGTGGGGAGAGAGGCGTCTCCAAAGAATCTGGGAACGCCAACCCGGAAAGGCATGGCTGCCCAGTTAGAAAACTACAGAAGGGCCTGGCGTGGTGGCGCACGCTTGTAATCCCAGTACTTGGGAGGCTGAGACTGGAGGATCCGGGTTCGTGGCCAGCCTCAGCTACTTAGTGAGGCCCTCTGCAACTTAGTGAGACCCTGTTTCAAAATAAAGAATAAAAAATAGGGCTGGGGGTGTAGCTCGGAGGTAGAATGCCCCTGGGTTCAATCCCCAGTACCACAGAAAAAAAACTTGTTGCGCTACCTCATCCGACCCCCCAGCCCTTTTTTAAAATGTTTGTTTTAGCTGGGCGTGGTGGCACACGCTTGTGATCCCAGTACTTGGGATCACAAGGAGGATCACTGGAGGATCCGGGTTCACGGCCAGCCTCAGCTACTTCATGAGGCCTTCCGCAACTTAGTGAGATCCTGTTTCAAAAATAAAGAATAAAAAATAGGGCCACGGGTTTAGCTCAGAGGTAGAATGCCCCTGGGTTCAATCCCCAGTACCGTCAAAAAAAGAATAAATAAATAAAATTTTTGTTTTTAGCTGGGTGTGGTAGCACACTCTTGTCATCCCAGTACTTGGAAGTCTGAGAAAGGAGGATCGCAGGTTTGTGGCCAGCCTTAAACTGCTTAGTGGGGCCCTCTGCAACTGAGTGAGACCCTGTTTCAAAATAAAGAATAAAAATAGGGCTGGGGGTAGAGCTCGGAGGTAGAATGCCCCTGGGTTCAATCCCCAGTACCACAGAAAAAAAATTGTTTTGAAACAGGGTCTCACTAGATTGCTGAGAGTCTTGCCAAGTTGCTGAGGCTGGCCTTGAACTTGCAATCCTCTTGCCTCAGCCTCTGAAGTAGCCAGGATGACAGGCATTCATTTCTTTCACGTGAGCAATGTTTTGTTTTGCACACTCTAGGGGCGTGTTGACAGGCCTCGTTTTCTTCACAGCACGGAAGGGGGGTCTGCACGGGCGTCACGCTACAGCTGGGCCGATGCGTATTTCACCTAGATTACCACAACTTCCCACTTTCCCCGAAGCCAGAGAGGTTCTATGACAGAGCGTTTTAATTTTTAACAAGGATAATGTCTTCATGTTTTCCTTGTGGAATTAAATATTAATTCTCACTGAAGAGCGCATGGCCCTCGAGTGCCTAGCAGCTGGTTCTGAGGCCTCCATCTTATCGCTTGGCCTGGGAACTGAACACCAACGCCTGCCAGGAGGTAGTGCACCTTATCTCCCCCAGCCTCGCACCCAAAGGCCCGCCTTCTGGAAGGTTATCTTGGCCCTGTCTCCTTACTCGAGGGTTTCCTTGTTGCCAGTAAGTGTTCATTGAACAGAGAGGGATGTCTGGTACTGAAGAATTCAAAAGTGATCCACCATAGCCTCCCCACGCAGATTAATATTACTACTACTACTTATTATTTTGTGTGTGTGTGTGTGGTACCGGGGATTGAACCCAGGGGCATTCTACCTCCGAGCTACACCCCCAGCCCTATTTTTTATTCTTTATTTTGAAACAGGGTCTCACGAAGTTGCAGAGGCCTCACTAAGTAGCTGAGGCTGGCCACAAACTTGGACCTCCGGTCTCTGCCTCTCAAGTACTGGGATTACAAGCGTGCGCCACCACACCCAGTGCTACTTATTATTATTAATTATTATTATTTTTTGGCATGTGGGATCGAACCCAGGGGCATTCTGCCTCCGAACTACACCCCAGCCCTATTTTATTTTTTATTTAGAAACAGGGTCTTACTAAGTTTCTGAGAGCCTCGCTAAGTTGCCGACACTGGCACTGAACTTGCCATCCTCCTGTCTCAGCCTCCCAAGTACTGCGATTACAGGCGTGCGCCACCATGCCCAGCTTACTCTTTATTTTTGGTACTGGGGATAAAACCCAGGGCTTCATGCTTGCTAGGAGCTACACACCTAGAGCCGAGATAACTTTTTTCGTGTGTGTGGTACTGGGGATTGAACCCAGGGGCAGTCTACCTCTGAGCTACACCCCCAGCCCTATTTTTTATTCTTTATTTTGAAACAGAGTCTCACTAAGTTGCGGAGGACCTCACTAAGTAGCTGAGGCTGGCTGTGAACCTACGATCCTCCTGTGTCAGCCTTCCAAGTACTGGGATTACAAGCGTGCGCTACCACACCTGGCTTGTTATCTCACCAGGTTTCTGAGATTCTATGTTGGTGAGGCTGGCCTTGAACTTGTGATCCTCATGCCTTAACTTCACAAGTACTGAGATCACAGGTATGCACCACCACACCTGGCCGAGATAACTTGTTAATTACAAACAGAAAGTTGGGAGTTGGGCATGCTGGCACAGACCTCTAATCCCAATACTTGGGAGGCTGAGACAGGAGGACTGTAGGTTCAAAGCCAGCCTCAGCAATTTAGCAAGACTCTCAGCATCCCAGCAAGACTTACTAAGTTGCTGAGGGCCTCGCTAAGTTGCTGAGGCTGGCCGCAAACCTGCAATCCTCCTGTCTCAGCCTCCCAACTACTGGGATTTCAAGTGTGTGCCACCACACCCAGTTTATGATACCCTCTTTCAAAATTTAAAAAGTTAAAAGGTCTGAGGGTATAGCTCAGAAACAGAACACCCTAGGTTCAATCCCCATTACCACACAAAAACAGAAAGAAAGTTATCAAAATGTGAATTGGAGCCGGGCATGGTGGTGCATGCTTGTCATCCCAGTACTTGGGAGGCTGAGACCGGAGGATCGCAGGTTCGCGGCCAGCCTCAGCTACTTAGTGAGGCCCTCCGCAACTTAGTGAGACCCTGTTTCAAAATAAAGAATAAAAAATAGGGCTGGGGGTGGAGCTGGGAGGTAGAATGGCCCTGGGTTCAATCCCAGGTACCACAAAAAAAGGGGGTACGCTTACACTCAGGAAACAAGTACATCTTGCATGATGAGGCGAACCAGCGAATCTGGGGGAAGAGTATAGAGGAATTCTTTGCATTGTTCTTATAATTCTGCAACTTTAAGTTTATTATTGTTGTTGTTGTTGTTAGTATTGTGGTCCTGGGGATTGAACTCAAAGGGCTACACCCCCACCCTTTTTAATTTTGAAAAAGGGTTTTGCTAAATTACTGCCCACTGCTGGCCTTCTACCTGTGATCCTCCTGTATCAGCCTCCCAAGGACTAGGATTACAGATGTGCCAGGTGCCACAACACCCAGCAAAATTATTTTAAAATTAAAAAAATTTTTTTTGGTACTGGGGATTGAATCTGGTACCGGGCATTCTACCTCTGAGTTACACCCCCGGCCCTCTTTATTTTTTATTCTACATTTATTTATTTATTTATTTTTATGGTACTGAGGATCGAACCCAGGGGCATTCTATTCCAAGCTACACCCTTAGTCCCCCCTTTTTTGTGTGGTACTGGGGATTGAGCCCAGAGGCATTCTACCTCCAAGCTACACCCCCAGCCTGATTTTATTTCTTATTTGGAAACAAGGTCTCGCTAGGTTGCTGAGGGCCTCACTAAGTTTCCGAGGCTGGCTTTGAACCTGTGATCCTCCTGTCTCAGCCTCCCAAGTACTGGGATTACAAGCGTGCACCACCACGCCCGGCCCATTTCCTGTTCTTCAACAAGTTGCTTTCTTGTGAGTTTTTGGGATGTGTGTTACGGCAGCAGTTCGAGAACTTACTGTGTTTCACTTTCCAGCATTGGGAGGAAGTCTCTTATTGTGACCCTGAATAGTTATTTCCAGGAAAGAGATCTCAACTTTTCCGAGTGGCTCCATCTTGGGGAGGGAGGGTGACTTTAACGTGCTTTTCCTAGTTGACTGAGCAAGGACTCTTCATTACCAACCCCAGAAACTCAAAGTGGATAGTAAACCGGGCGTGGTGGTGCACACCTGTCATCCTAGTACTGGGGAGGCTGAGACAGGAGGATCTCAGATTCATGGCCAGCCTCAGCAACTTAGCGAGACCCTCAGTAACTTAGCAAGGCCCTGTTTCAAAACAAAAAATAAAATAGGGCTGGGGGTGTAGCTCAGAGGTAAAATGCCCCTGGGTTCAATAAAGAAAAAAAAAAAGCCAGGTAAAAAGCCGGGTGTGGTGTCGCATGCTTGTAATCCCAGGACTTGGGAGGCTGAGACAGGAGGATCGCAGGTTTGAGGACAGCCTCAGCAAGTAGTGAGATTCTAATCAACCTAGCAAGACCCTGTTTCCTTTTTTTTTTTCTTTTCTTTTTTTTTTTTTTTCAGTACTGGGGATTGAACCCAGGGGCATTCTACCTCTGAGCTACACCCTCAGCCCTATTTTTTATTCTTTATTTTGAAACAGGGTCTAAGTTGCGGAGGGCCTCACTAAGTAGCTGAGGCTGGCCGCGAACCCAGATCCTCGGGTCTCAGCCTCCCAAGTACTGGGATTACAAGCATGCGCCACGCCTGGCAAGACCCTGTTTCCTAATAAGAAATTAAAAAAAAATCGGGCTGGGGGTGTAGCCTGGAGGTAGACAGCCCCTGGGTTCCACCCTCAGTACCACACACACACACACACACACAATGAATATACCAGTGCCGGGTCAGGCTGCCTTCCCCAATCCCGTCCTCGTTGTCCGAGCCACATCCTGGATGGGGTACCCTGCTAGCCGTACTTCTGTGTCCCCTGACCACAAGCAAACTATAAAGTGACCTGTTCCCGTTCTCCCACACGCCCTGCCTGTCCTTCAGGAGACTCACAGGATCTACAGACAGAAGCTGGAGGAGCTCACGGCGCTGCAGACGCTGTGCAACGGGTCTATCCACAAGCAGAAGAGGCGCCTCAAGGACCTGAAGCGCTCGCTCCAGAGGTAGGGGCTGCAGCGGGGGCTCCCTCGGTGTGAGTGCGCATGCGTGTGTGTGTGTGTGTGTGTGTGTGTGTGTGTGTGTGTGTGTGTGTTACTGGCAATGAACCCAGGGGCATTCTACCTCTGACCTACAACCCCAGTCCTATTTTATTTTATGTTTATTTATTATTTATTTTTTTGGTACTGCGGATTGAACTCAGAGGCATTCTACTTTCAAGCTACACCCCCAGCCCTATTTTATTTTTATTTTGAAACAGGGTCTCGCTAGGTTGCTGAGAGTCTCACTACTTGCTGAGACTGTCCTCGAACCTGTGATCCTCCTGTCTCAGCCTCCCAAGTACTGGGAATACAGGGGTGTGCCCCATGCCCAGCTTACACGCCTTTAATCTTAGTACTTGGGAGGCTAAGATAGGGGGATCACAGGTTCAACACCAGCCTCAGCAACTTAGTGAGGCTGTTAGCCACTCAGCAAGACCCCATTTCTAGAGTCAGGCGTGGTGGCGCATGCTTGTAAACCTAGTACTTGGGAGGCTGAGACAGGAGGATCACAGGTTCGTGGCCAGCCTCAGCTACTTAATGAGCCCTCCGCAACTTAGTGAAACCCCGTTTCAAAATAAAAAAATAAGAGCCGGGCATGGTGGCGCATGCTTGTAATCCCAGTACTTGGGAGGCTGAGACTGGAGCATCTGAGTTCGTGGCCAGCCTCAGCTACTTAGGTCCTCCGCAACTTAGTGAGACCCTGTTTCAAAATAAAGAATAAAAAATAGGGCTGAGGGTATAGCTCGGAGGTAGAAATCCCCTGAGTTCAATCTCCAGTGCAAACATAAATAAATAAATAAATAAATAAATAAATAAATAAATAATAAATAGGACTGTGGGTGTAGCTCGTAGGTAGAATGCTTATGGGTTCAATCCCCAGTAGCACACACACAAAAAAAGAAGAAAAAGACAATAAGACAGGCCCAAGGACTTTGCCAAGGTCACAAGGCCGCAGAGCCCGTGTCCCGCCCCGAGGACGCAGTGGGGCACTGAGGTGGCAGAGGCGGTGGTGGCGTGGACGGTCGGGCTGGGGGCATGCCTGGGTAGCGCCCAGCGTCTCCACCCACGCTCTCCCCGCCAGGTGCAAGCGGCATGCGGGCCGCGAGGAGGCGGAGCTGCTCCAGCAGATGGGCGCGCACATCAAGGAGCGGCAGGACGTGTTCTTCGACATGGAAGCCTACCTGCCCAAGAAGAACGGGTAAGCGCCGGCCGAGCCCCAGCCCACACTGCCTGGGGCTCCCACCTCCCCGCAGGGGCTGCAGGTTGAGTGGAGAGGGGCATGTGAGGACAGGAAGGAGGAGGATGCGTCCCCAAGAGGCTTGCACGTATTGAGTGCCTACTGTATGCCCAGCAGTATGCCCGGAGCTCCCACGACGGCAGTCATTTTATTCTCAGCAGCTTAGCGTGTCAGAGTGTTGTCTCCCCATTTTTTTTTTATTTTTTTGCAGTACCGGGGATTGAACCCAGGGGCATTCTACCTCTGAGCTACACCCCCAGCCCACATTTTTATTCTTTTTTTTTTTTTTTTTTGCGGTACCGGGGATCCCGGCCCTATTTTTTATCCTTTATTTTGAAACCAGGTCTCACGAAGTTGCGGAGGGCCTCACTAAGTAGCTGAGGCTGGCCGCAAACCCGGATCCTCTGGTCTCAGCCTCCCAAGTACTGGGATTACAAGCGTGCGCCACCACGCCCGGCTCTGAGGCGGCTTTGATGGGGGAAGTGGGCTGATCATACTGTCACGTATGCAGTTAGCCCTCATTCTCGTGTGCCGGGGGGTCTGTGTGACCACTGGCTTATCGTCCTGTTTTCTCCCGTCGAGTGCTCAGTGGACGCCCGGTAAGCCTGTGTCGTTTCGTGGGGGCCGCTCGCAGGGCCGTGGGGGAATGTGGCCCTCACAGGTCTTTCTTTCTAGGCTCTACTTGAATCTGGTCCTTGGCAACGTGAACGTGACCCTCCTCAGCAACCAGGCCAAGTGAGTATGCCCAGACCCTGCTGGCTCGAAACCCAAGCATCTTGCTCTTTCCACTCAGGGAAGATGGGCCCACGCTGGGATGTTTGCATAAATGAAAACACCCTAGCCTGGTGTGGTGGCCCATGCCTGTCATCCAGTACGTGGGAGGCTGAGACAGGAAGATTGCAGGTTCGAAGACAGCCTCAGCAACTTAGCGAGACTCTCAGCAACCTAGCGAGATCCTGTTTCAAAACAAAAAAATAAAAAAAGGGCCGTGGTTGTAGTTCAGAGATAGAATGCTCCTGGGCTCCATCCCCAGTACCACAAGAAAACAAAAAAGCTTGGCAGCTGGGGCTCCGGCTTTCCCCCGCCGCGTCCTCCGCAGTGGCTAGACCTCTTCTGGGAGGTTTCCTTCCTTTCCTCCTTCCCCAGAGTTCATATGTTGGCGGGTGAGACTCCCCATCTCCAAGAATGGCCCCTGCCCTGACCCCTTAGTGCAACATTTCTCATGGGAAATGGGCACACCTGTCCACCTGAATCTACCCATGTCCAGATGCCGTTGACCCTTCAAGGAGCGCCCCCGGCTCTGCCCCTTACCCTCCCCAGCATGGGCCCGAAGCCCTCATCCAGGAGCAGGGACGGGGGCCTTTTGTGGTTTGCCTTCTTTCCCACCCTGGTCATCACTGATTGGAGGTTGGGTGTCTCCTTTAGCAGGACACGCAGATCCTCGAGGGGTGTGGCAGTGGTGGTTGGCCTGGGGTGTAATGGAGCTGAGGGTCCTGCCTCAGATGGGTGAAGTGGAATAGTAATAGTATCATAGTAGTAATACTATAGTAATAGCATTATAGTAATAATACTATAGTAATAGTGTCACAGTCACAATGCTATAGTAGCAGTGTCGCAGTCACAATGCTGTAGTAGCAGTGTCGCAGTCACAATGCTATAGTGTCGCAGTCACAATGCTATCGTAGTGTCGCAGTCACAATGCTATAGTAGTAGTGTCTCAGTCACAATGCTATAGTAGTGTCGCAGTCACAATGCTATAGTAGTAGTATGGCAGTCACAATGCTATAGTAATAGTGTCATAGTCACAATGCTATAGTAATAGTGTTATAGTCACAATGCTATAGTAATAGTATCATAGTAATAATGCTATAGTAGTAGTATTGTAGTAAAATAATACTACAGTAATAGTAATAGTATTATTAATTAGTAGTATTAGTAGTATTTTAGTAATAGTATTATTAATTAGTAGTAACCTTTCCCGGGGTTGTGTGTGTCCTGGCAGGTTTGCCTACAAGGACGAGTACGAGAAGTTCAAGCTCTACCTGACGATAATCCTGCTCTTGGGTGCTGTGGCTTGCCGCTTTGTCCTTTACTACAGGTACGGGGCATGGCTGTGTGCATGGGCACATAGGGCATGAGGAGGGACCGGGAGAGAGGGGTCCAGAGGGAGGCAGGGGCTCTCCTGCAGTACTTGGTGTGGTAAGATGATGTAGGGTAGGGAAGGACTCGTTCTCATGGGAAAATGTCTGTCCTGTGTCCATCCAACAAGTACCTGTAGCCACTGTGGAAGGACTCTATGACATAGAAGTTAAGAAAGAGCCTGAGCTGGGCGAGGTGGCGCATGCTTGTAATCCCAGTACTTGGGAGGCTGAGACAGGAGGATCAGAGGTTGGAGGACAGCCTCAGCAAGTAGTGAGACTCTCATCAACCTAGCAAGACCCTGTTTCAAAATAAAAAATGAAGCTAGGCGTGGTGGCACACGCCTGTGATCTCAGTACTTGGGAGGCTAAGACAGGAGAATTGCAGGTTCGCAACCAGCCTCAGCAAGCTGGTGAGGCCCTCCGCAATTTAGGGAGACCCTGTTTCAAAATAAAAGAATATTGCCGGGCGTGGTGGCGCACGCTTGTCATCCCAGTACTTGGGAGGCTGAGACCAGAGGATCCGGGTTCGCAACCAGCCTCAGCTGCTTAGTGAGGCCCTCCACAACTTAGCGAGACCCTGTTTCAAAATAAAGAACAAAAAATAGGGCTGGGGGTGTAGCTCAGAGGTAGAATGCCCCTGGGTTCAATCCCCAGTAAAAAAAAAAGGGCAAATTTTAGCTGGGCATGGTGGTGCAAGCTTGTAATCCCAGTACTTAAGAAGCTGAGACAGGAGGATCACAGGTTTGCGGCCAGCCTCAGCTACTTAGTGAGGCCCTCCCCAACTAAGTGAGACCCTATTTCAAAATAAAGAATAAAAAATAGGGCTGGGGGTGTAGCTCAGAGGCAGAATGCCCCTGGGTTCAATCCCCAGTACCTCAAAAAAAAAAAATAGAAAAAAGGGCAAATTTTATGGTATGTGAATTATATCTCAATTTCAAAAAAAAAAAAAAAAAACGAAGAAGAAGAGCCAACCCAGACTGCTTGGTTTTAAGTTTAAATCTTAAATCCTGGCTGGGCATGGTGGCATAGGTCCATCGTCCCAGTCCTTGAGAGGCTGAGATAGGAGGACCATAGGTTTGAGCCTCAGCAACTTAGTGAGACTCTCCACAACTTAGCGAGATCCTGTTTCCAAATGAAAAATAAAATAGTTCTGGGGGTGTAGCTTGGATAACACCCTTGGGTTCAATCCCAAATAAAATAAATAAAAAAATAGGGCTGGGGGTGTGGCTCAGAGATAGAATGCCCCTGAATCCAATCCCTAGTACCACCAAAAAAAAAAAAAAGTTTAAATCCTGGCTTTGAGATTAACTGGCTGATACCATGGGGGGTTCCCTTTGGGAACCTCAGTCTTCCCATCTGTTAGACAAGGTGACAGTGGGCTGTACCTCTCAGGGTTGTGACGATTCAGTGACGTGCCTTGGCGCTGTAAGGAGAAAGGCCGAGGCCGGTGTCCGCCGCCCAGGGAGCCCGTTCCTCCCTGTGACCCTGGGTCTTCCACCCTGAGGGGGCAGCCAAGTAGGGCCTGGGCATCTGGCCCGCCTGTCTCGAGTTCACTTCCTGCCTGGAGCTTGGCAGGAGGACAGCTGCTGCTCCGGCGCGTGAATGTCCCGGCAGAGGCTCCTGCAGGCTCTGGGCGCGTGTCCGCCCGCTGCGTGGGTCCTGGCCTGTTTACCCGGGGGCAAAGGCCAAACACCAGCGAGGCCTGCTCACACCCCCATCTGGAAGGGGTAAAAGTTCTTGGTGTGCCCTGTTCCCTTGTCCCGGGACCACTGGGCCCTCCAAGGACAGCTGTCCCTTCCCATTTGTCCCTCCCCTTCTGCGTCAGTCTCCCAGGGCAGCCGTAACGGAGCAGCACCGAGCGCAAGGTTTAACACACAACTCCCATGGGTCTGGAGGCCAGACGTCAAGATGTGCGCAGGGCTGTGCTGGCTCTGAAGGCCATTCTAGAGGATTTTCCTTGGTCTCCTCTGCTTCCGGTGGCAGCCGGCAGTCCGTGGTGTCCCTTGGCTTAAGTTTGTTTCTGTCAGCTGGACATGGTGGCACACACCTGTAATTCCAGTACTTGGGGAGGCTGAGATAGGAGGATCGCAGGTTTGAGGACAGCCTCAGCAATTTAGTGAGGCTCTCAGCAACCCAGTGAGACCCTGTTTCCAAATAAAAAATAAAAACAGGGCTGGGTGTAGCTCGGAGATTCGATCCCCAGTAACACACACACACACACACACACACACACACACACACACACACACACACAGTTTGTATTAGGCAATAATGAAACCCATCAGCCGGGCATGGTGGCACATGCCTGTAATCCCAGTACTTGGGAGTCTGAGACAGGAGGATCACAGGTTTGAGGCCAACCTTAGCAATTTAGTGAGACCCTCAGTAACTTATCAAAACCTGGTTTCAAAATAAAAATTAAGAAGAAAAAAAAGGGCTGGGGGTGGAGCTCAGAGGTAGAATGCCCCTGGGTTCAATCCCCAGTACCAAAAAAAGAAAAAGAGGGGCAGTGGCCCCGGGCAACACCGGGAAAGGAGACGGGGAGGCCAGGCTCCCTCTGCCCACCGGGGTGGCGTAGAGGTTCCAGAGGCCGCGGCAGCCCCGGTCCCTGGTCCTGGGTGAGGAGGGGCCGGCTGTCCCTGCTTCTCACGAGCTCCCTCCCGGGTCTGTCTTTTCACGCAGGGTGACGGATGAAATCTTCAACTTCCTGCTGGTGTGGTATTACTGCACCCTGACCATCCGAGAGAGCATTCTCATCAGCAACGGCTCCAGGTACCTGGGGGCCCGGCGTGGGGCAGGGCACGGGGAGCCAAGGGGACAGTGTCATGGCGAACAGTGACTGTGTCTGATGCTCCTGGCGCAGCATCATGTATTTATACTCAGTTTCTTGCTAATGAGCACAAGAAACCCTAGTCCAAACTGGGTTAAGCCAGATGACGTGGCACACGCCTGTGATCCCAGTACTTGGGAGGCAGAGACAGGAGGATCGCAGGTTCGAGGCCAGCCTCAGCAACTTAGTGAGACTCAGCAACCTAGCAAGACCCTGTTGCAAAAAAAAAAAAAAAAAAAAAGCCGGGCATGGTGGCGCACGCTTGTCATCCCACTGCTTGGGAGGCTGAGACAGGAGGATCGCAGATTCGCGGCCAGCCTCAGCAGCTTAGTCCCTCCGCAACTTAGTGAGACCCTGTTTCAAAATAAAAGAATAGCCAGGCGTGGTGGCGCACTCTTGTAATCCCAGTACTTGGGAGGCTGAGACCGGAGGATCTGGGTTCGCGGCCAGCCTTAGCTATTTAGTGAGGCCCTCTACAACTTAGTGAGACCCTGTTTCAAAATAAAGAATAAACAATAGGGCTGGGGGTGGAGCTCGGAGGTAGAACGCCCCTGGGTTCAATCCCCAGTACCAAAAAAGAAAAGTAAGTGTGGGGCTCATTAGGGATACTAAAGCGGGCGGGGTCTGGAGCTCTAGAGACCAGCCTCACTTGCCTGGCCCATTTAGAGGAGCTTCTCCTGGTCCCCTGGAGTTCACAGTGACAGCAGAGCAGGAATGGCTGTCTGAGCTGGTAATGGAAAGCCTTCTGTGTGGCCTGCTCCGTCTGCCCCCAGCCCATAAGCTGTTCACCACACAGGGATTGAGCCCCAGCCTGAGGTAAGAAACTTCAAGATAATTCATGCAGCTGGGTGTGGTGAGACAGGAGGATCGCAGGTTCCAGGCCAGCCTCAGCAACTTAGCGAGACCCTCAGCAACTTAGTGAGACCTTATTTCAAAATAAAATAGAGTTGGGGGTGTAGCTCAGAGAGAGAATGCTTCTGGGTCCAGTACCAAAAGAAAAAGGCAGGCCCTTTTGGGGTAAATATGGTCGAGGCAATCTCAAGTTGTAACTATTGCTCCGTGCCTGTCTTCCCAAGCTGGCTGCGGGGAGGGACGCCTGGAATGGGGCCAGTGGGCCCAAATAAGGGCCTCGGCTTCGAGGATGATTATAGGAGCCATGGCCAGTTTGTGGGGAGGGACAAGGCAGGTGGGCTGAATCTGGGTGACTAAAGCCCGTGACTCATCCTCAACATCTGTTGCAGATTCAGCTCCGTCCTCCCCCAGCGCCTTCCCAGAGCCCACTTACCCCAGGGCAGACGAGGGAGGCGCCTCAAGCTTTCTCCCGCTCTGGCGCCTTCCGGGGAAGAGCTAAGAACCCATCCCCAGAGAGCGTGGGAGGCTGCTGGGATGAGGGGCCGGCTGGGATGAGCTCCACCCTGCTCATCTCTGAGCATCCGGCCCGGGCAGGAGCTGGGGACTGGTACCAGCCAGCACCCCAGGGGCCGTGTTGAAATGCACAGAACCTGAGCTCTGCGGTGAGGAAAGGTCCTTGGGGCCACTCTGGTGTCCCGCAGAGCTGAGCCACATGGGCCCCCTGGAGCATCGCGGCCCTGTCGAGTCTCCCTGGGGCTCCTTGGTCCTGTCCTTGGTTTTACCTGAGACCCGAGTCGGGACAGGGGGAGTGGTCCGGGAAACCAGCTGGAGGGGGGCACTTACTCATCATGAAAGGGAGCCGCTCTTGGTGTGTCTGATGCCTCCCACCTGAGATGTAGCTCATTAGCTCAATAAGTAAGTCAATGGAGGTGCACGCCTGTAATCCCAGTACTTGGGAGGCTGAGACGGGAGGATTGCAGGTTTGTAGCCAGCCTCAGCAATTTAGCAAGGCCCTTGGCAACTTAGTGAGACCCTGTTTCAAAATAAAAAAATAAAATAGGGCTGGGGTATAGCTTTGAGGTAGAACGCCCTTGAGTTCAATCCCCAGTATCAAGCACAAAAATAGCTGGGTGCGGAGGAACACACCTGTAATCCCTATACTTGGGAGGCTGAGATAGGAGGATCACAGACTCAAGGCCAGCCTTAGCAACCTAGCGAAACCCTATTTCAAAAACAAAAAATAGGCGTGGTGGTGTATGCTTGTAATCCCAGTACTTGGAAGGCTGAGACGGGAGAATCACAGGTTCGAAGCTAGCCTCAGCAATTCAGTGAGACTTGCATCAATTTAGTGAAACCCTGTTTCCAATAAAAAATAAAATAAGGCTAGGGGTGTAGCTCCGAGGTAGAGTGCCTCTGGATTCAATCCCCAGCTCCAAAATAAATGAATAAATAAATATAAGCAGTCGGGCATGGTGATGCACGCCTGGAATCTCAGTACTTGGGAGACTGAGACAGGAGGATCGCAAGTTCCAGGCTAGTCTCAGCAATTTAATGAGACCCTCAGCAATTTAGCGAGACATTGTTTCCAATGTAGATTTGCCACTGGGTTCAATCCCAGTACCACACATACACAAGTCAGTTCTCTTGCAAATTTGGCAAATGATAGAAACCCATCCAGTAGGGATTAAATCTGAATGGGCACTTACCGGGCCCACATAACTAGAAAGTTCAAGGAGGTAAAAAGGGCTCCAGCAATGTTAACAGCCCCCTCCAGCGGCTCTGAAGCTGAGGCCCGCCTGCTACCAGATCAGCAACGCCAGAGCAGCAAGAATCCTGAGGCAGACTTCTGATTGGCTAAGCTGGGTCCCTTGCTGACCTCTCAGCCAATTACTATTGCTAGCGAACTGCAGAGCCCTGATTGGCCAGCTGTGGTCACGTGGCCTGGATATGTTCCTCAGCTCCACAGACCCAACCCAGACTGTGTGTGCGGGCCAGGTAAGGTTCTGAGTAAGGAAGCAGAGGCCCCTGGACCAGGATGGGTGGTGATTGACGGGCTGCAGAACAGCTGCTGTCTGCTACCCTTAGTTCTAAGCCAGAATGAATAACGAATTGGTAATCACGTTGGCTTTTCTAGAGAGGCAGCTCACGGTGCCTGGCCCTCTGGGGCTATCTTTGTAACAGACATATAGAGGACAGCAGACAGGGGGAGGAGCCTCGGGGTAGAAGCCATTGCCCCAGCTGTCCGGATAACCCAGAGGAGTGCCGTCTCCCTGCACCACCCTGAGTCCAGCACGTGCTGTCCCTGACCTGGCCCCAGTGCACCTGCTCTTTCTGGGGCCTGTATGGTCTGCTCGTAAACACAAGCACATGTGCCTCATTTCTACGGCAAACAGGCTCAGGGCGACTGCTACAGGGACAGGTTTCTTTTTGAGGTAATACAAAAGGTCTAAACTGATGGCGATGGTAGTTATACAGCTCTGTGAATATACTAAAAACCACTAAACTGTGTGTGAGTGTGTATTTTACACTGGGGATTGAACCCAGGAACATTCTACCTTTGAGCTGCACCCCTTTTTTTATTGAAAAACAGGGTCTCGTTAAAGTACTGCGCACTGGCTTCGAATCTACGATCTTCCTGCCTCAGTCTCCCAAGTACTGGGATTACAGCCATGTGCCACCATACCCAGCTTGAATTGTGTACTTTATTTTATTATTTATTTATTAATTTATTAATTAATTTATTTTTGTGGTACTGGGGATTGAACCCAGGGGCATTCTACCTCTGAGCTACACCCCCAGCCCTATTTTTTATTCTTTATTTTGTAACAGGTTGTACTAAGTTGCAGAGGGCCTCACTAAGTAACTGAGGCTGGCCGTGAACCTGTGATCCTCCTGTCTCAGCCTCCCCAGTACGCCCAGCCTTTATTTTTATTTTGAAACAAGGTCTCGCTAGGTTGAGGAGAATCTCACTACTTTCTGAGACTGTCCTCAAACCTGCCATCCTCCTGTCTCAGCCTCCCAAGTACTGGGAATACAGGCCTACGCCATCGTGCCCAGCTTGAATTGTGTACTTGAAATGGATGAGTTGTTTGGTATCTGAATTATAGCAGGATTAAGTACTGTTACATAAGCACACGAGTGCACAGAACCAGCCCAGAGCCCCGGGGCGTGCACATGGACAGGGGCTGGGGAATGCTGAGCCCAGGAGAAGCCATGTCCCCCATCACTCCTGGTGGCCGAGCTGCATTGATTGGTGGCGTCTGTCAGAGCCGGGCTCTGGGCACAGCGAGCTGTGAAATTAAAAGCTGCTGCTCGGTCAAGCTTGTTGCCAGAGTCTGTCGGGCTCAAGCAACTCGCAGGCAAAGAGAGGGCGTTTCTCAGGGGAGCTTTGGGGAACAGGGCAAAGGAATTGGCTTTGCAGAGCTCTGGAGAAGTTATAGGGAAAACCCCTGGCTGGTGTGTGTGTGTGTGTGTGTGTGTGTGTGTGTGTGTGTATGTGTATGTATGTTGGTTCTGGGTATTGAACCCAGGGCCTCGTGCATACTGGGTAAACACCACCACTGAACTACACGCTCAGCCCTTTATTTTATTTGGAGACAGGGTCTTGCCAAGTTGCCTACACTGGCCTCAAACTTTCCAGCCTTTTGCCTCGGCCTCCCAATTTGCTGGGATTACAGGTGTGTGCCCTGGCACCCGACTCTTGGTTACTCTCTCTTTTCTTCTTCTTCTTTTGGTAGTGGAGATTGAACTCGGGCATTCTACCTCCAAGTGACACTCCAGCCCTTTATTTTATTTATTTATTTATTATTATTATTTTTTTTTTGCGGTACCGGGGATTGAACACAGGGGTGTTCTACCTCCGCGCTACACCCCCGGCCCTATTTTTTATACTTTATTTTGAAACCGGGTCTCACAACATTGCGGAGGGCCTCACTAAGGAGAGAGAGAGAGAGAGAGAGAGAGAGAGAGAGAGAGATAGGGAGAGAAAGCGAGAGAGCTGAGGCTGGCCGCGAACCCGGATCCTCCGGTCTCTGCCTCCCAAAGTACTGGGATTACAAGCGTGCGCCACCACGCCCGGCATTTATTTTTATTTTGAAACAGGGTCTTTTTTTTTTTTTTTTTGCGGTACCAGGGATTGAACCCAGAGGGGTTCTACCTCCGAACTACACCCCTGGCCCTATTTTTTATACTT
>PVJS01036760.1:0-20283 GCA_004027185.1 Glis glis | reverse complement strand
CTCCAAACTGACTGACGTGCTATGGGAGAAAAAATAATGTGCCAGAGGAATTCTTTCTTGATTATGTCAAGATTAAAAATAGCAGCCTTCAAAAATGGTCTGTGTGGATGCCAGCGTCAATGTGTCAGTTTTTTTTTTTTTTTTTTTTGCGGTACCGGGGATTGAACCCAGGGGCGTTCTACCTCTGCGCTACACCCCCGGCCCTATTTTTTATACTTTATTTTGAAACTGGGTCTCACGAAGTTGCGGAGGGCCTCACTAGGTAGAGAGAGAGAGAGAGACAGAGAGAGAGACAGAGAGAGAGCGAGAGAGAGCTGAGGCTGGCCGCGAACCTGGATCCTCTGGTCTCCGCCTCCCAAAGTACTGGGATTACAAGCGTGCGCCACCATGCCCGGCCTCAATGTGTCAGTTTTGATATGGCATTAGGGATAAAAAGGAGAGGAGAGTGGTGTGGGGCCATGACTCCACAAATAAGAAAAATAATTTGAAACAACTGTACATTTACTCTTTTAATATTGGAAATGCCATTATTTATCTCTGAAATGCACACCATTATCTCTCCCTTTTTTTTTTTTTTTGCGGTACCGGGGTTTGAACCCAGGGGCGTTCTACCTCCGCGCTACACCCCCGGCCCTATTTTTTATACTTTATTTTGAAACTGGGTCTCACGAAGTTGCGGAGGGCCTCACTAAGTAGAGAGAGAGAGACAGGGACAGAGAGAGAGAGAGAGAGAGAGAGCGCTGAGGCTGGCCGCGAACCCGGATCCTCCGTTCTCTGCCTCCCAAAGTACTGGGATTACAAGCGTGCGCCACCACGCCCGGCAAGGATAGCTACCTCCCCGTCGGGGAATCGAACCCCGGTCTCCCGGGTGACAGGATACTCACCACTATACTAACGAGGATGGTTCCATTATCTCTATAATATTCACTTATTTCCATTATAATTTTCATAATGTAATTTTCAATTAATATGTGAAATGTGTATTCTGAAAAACAGATATCATAATTATATTTGATACTTTCATGACTGTTTAAAACAAAGTTCAAGTTATGTGCATAAGTTTTTGTTTTGTGGGTTTTTTTTGTGGTTCTAGGGTTTGAAACTAGGGGCATTCTACCTTCAAGCTACAGCCTCAGCTCTATTTTGTTTTTTAGTTGCTGAGAACCTTGCTAAGTTGTTGAGGCTGATCTTGAACTTGCAATTCTCCTGTTTCAGCTTCCCAAGTACTGAGATTACAGACTTGTGCCACCTTGCACAGTTGTACATAGGGTTTAGTAAGTATTTAATGTGCAGGATTTAAATGATGAAGAGGTTGGCAGGTGAGATTGATTTTATCTTTGTGATTTTTATCTAAGCCACAGAAGTTAAATTAATAGTCCAGATTATTAATCATATCACAATAATTTCACATATATATAGTTTACATAGTATATGCTATTATTAATTAATTTGTGTTTTATTACATATCCTTAAAAGTTAATAGTATATTTGAAATGTATTAAGCCGGGCTCCATGGTTTATGCCTGTAATCCCAGTACTTAGGAGGCTGAGACAGGAGGATTACAGGTTCAAGGCCACCAGCACACAGTGACTTTGCAAGACCATTTCAAAAAAGTAAAAATAAAATAGAGCTGAAGGTCTAGTGGAGTTAGAACACCCCTAGTTTTAATCCCTAGTACCGTAAAATAAAATAAAAATGAATTAAAGGTGAATGGATTTTACATGTCTGTCAAAGTGAAAGTTTTGGATGGTGCATCTGGAATTTTTTTAATTGCTTAGGATAGCTTTTAAGAGAACAAAGTAAAAAAGTATTGCATAATTACTCAATTATTTTCAATATTTTATATTTATAAGAAAGTATATGTAAAACTTGTGTCAATAAAATAAGTGATGAGGTAAGAAGGAATTGGTATATTATTTCAGACTTTCTGGTATAAATCTAATTAAACAAAGTTTAGAGAAATGCTCACTAAAAAGAAAGAGGCTCTCTGGTCATTTAGGTACTTTAGGATCTTCATCTTAGCTATGTGACAGCCTCTTTGAACTCAGTTGTATAAAAATTATTGCTGTCTGTCTTATATTACTACAATATATTGTTCATCTGATCAGCAGATCATTCATTTTCTCATTCAACAAATCCCTATTCAGTGTCATATACGCTTGCCCTCATGCCAGGATGTACAAGGCTGAGTAGGGCAGATGTGCACATTTAATCCAAAAATTTAGTTTCACCTACGAGAAACAAAGCCCAGTAAGCTAAACATCTCCAAGTAACTTCCTTTAACAAGAGTGAGGAGCCTGCAGGAGCCGGAGAGAAATACACATAAAATACATATATGTTTCTATCACACTAAACCTCAATATGATGTATAGTTACAGTTCACCAAAAAATGTATATTTTTAAAGGGAGGACTATGACATTAACTCTGCATTTATCATGTTATAGGCATTGAGTGAGATTATTTCAAAACACAAGCTCATCAGACCAACAGTCACTAGCATGTAGAAAGATACTAGTTTATTATGCTATGAATGTAAATCGAATTACCTTTATCTCAAAGGAATTTCTTACAAATTTCTTATCTCTAAGGAATTTTTTACAAAGTGACAATGGCCGAAAAAAGCAACCTCATGGTTAAAATTACATGACTTAAATCAGACCTCCGAGGCCAGCCCAGATTTGAAGGTTGTGAGAATCTACTGAGATTTTCATACTCAGACAGATTTAGTTGGACTTTATTTACTATTGAGCTAACAGCAAGTAGTAAAAACACATCTGGAAGAACAGAGATAGAGGAAGATAGAGGTAAAAGAAACCTTGCCATGTTCTCCTTTATATCACATCGCACCCCAAATATCTATGAGTTGCACAGTCACATAAAACCAGGAATATGCCAGGTCAAAAGAGCCCAGGGTCACTGGCCCACCTACTAATTTTTTTTTTTTTTTGGTACTAGGATTGAACCCAGGGACATTCTACCTCTGAGCTATACCCCAGTAGTATTTTACTTTTTTTTTTAAATTTTGAAACAGGATCTTGCTAAGTTGCTGAGGCTGGCCTCCTGTCTCAGCCTCTCAAGTACTGGGATTACAGTCATGCACCCCTGTACCAAGGCTTATACTGATTTAAATTGAAGTGGGTTGTGTTAGCTCTCCAGGATCTACTTTATTGCCATAAGTGGAATTCTACTTTGTATGTGCTTAGCCACTCTCGGTTTATTTACCACCGCTCCATTTTGCCTGCTAAAGGTATCCTTGCTGCTAAACAGATGCCATCTGTCTCAGTACAAATGTCTCAACGCAGCAGAAAGGAGCTGCATAGTCAAAGAGCCTGAGCAAACTCGAAAGAGTGAAGAAATAAGGAGGTTGCGGTAGATTTTCTCCACAACAGTCAGATGCCTGGCAAGTAAGAGAAGGGGGGGGCTTGGGAGAGAGAGGCAGAGAGCAACACAGCAGACATTCATTCAAGTGGTGACACACAGACTGAAAGAATGCACTGAAATCAGGATGACTGGGGCATTGGAGCTGGATAGCAAAGCTAAGCCAGGAAAAATTATACAATGAAGTGGGAAACCCCCAGAAGTCAAGGAGTGAAAATAGCTCAGTGAAAATCAGATAAATTAATACAAAAATATCAAGGATTTGGAAACTTAAGTTAGAAGGACAAGAAAGAAGGAAAGAAGCAATGCTGCGCACACATAATTACCAAAATCAAATCCTGCCAGAAAATTAGGTGAATTCTTACCATATACTCCATTCATTCAATCATTCATTCGTTCATTCATTTATTTATTGTGGTACTGGGGATTGAACCGATGGGCATTCCAGTTCTGAGTCACACCTTTGGTCTTATTTTATTTTTTATTTTGAAACAAAGTCTCACTAAGTTGCTGAGGGTCTCCCTAAGTTGCTGAGGCTGGCTTTGAACCTGTGATCTTCCTGTCTCAGCCTCCCAAGTACTGGGATTACTGGCACAGGCCACCATTAGTTAACCTAATGCTTCAAATATTACTCCACACATCCAGTGCACTTCCTCTCAGAGCATCTTGTTATTTCCATATGTAGACTCTAAGGACAACATTAATTGCTTGTATTAAATAAGAACATTTTCTAATCCAGAAGCATATAAAAATGATCTCAGGTAAGTATTATAAGTTTGTTTTTAAGTAATGGTTGGAAACCAGAGTAATATCAGAAGAAAAATTTGTTTTTAGCTGTAAGAGCATGATTTTCATTCATATTTGCCTCCATATATTTGGGGTAGATAGTACACAATGCCAGTGAACCCTTGGGTACAAGGCTATCAAATAATGAAGGCTTTGTGCTACTTCATCAAGGAGTTATCCATAGTCTTGACCCAAACTCATTAAGTGAAGTAAAAATATATCATGTTCATATATCATGCTTCCCACTTGAGAGCCTTCTACCAACTATCTTTGGATAACTACAAAGTTATATCAAGAGGGCTAGCTAACATGTACATTAGTAATTTTGTTGGCATCTTTCTAAGAATTACTTATGTCTATACACACTAGACATCCATTACAACTTTATAAATGTTTTTATTATCTGTACTTTAAAGACAAGAAAAATAAGGCACAGAGAAATTGTTTCTCTGCTTAGAGGAACACAGTCAGAAGTGGAATTTTTATTTGATCTTTGGTTTTCTGGTTCCATAAGCTTGTTGCAAACTATCACCCTATGCTGCTTTTCTTCAGATATAGATAAATCTGTGGATGAAAATACAAATACATATAATATTCATATACAGGAAAATATGAAATATAAATGCACTGTAGAAACAGATATATTGCACCATTCCCAAAACCACATCATGTAATATAGGCAAGAAAAGATCTATCAGAGCAAGTCTCAAAAACAAAGTGAACAAAAAGGTATAAAAGGCATGAAGTCTGAGGTATAAGGAAAAAATGAAGGTATTTCACAAAATCATTCACTGGATTATTTTATGTGTGTGCATATATTATACAGATATATTTTAATTAATAATTTAAAATAATTTACTGGGTAAAATAGCAATTACTTTCTATTATATATTTGAAGAATACATAATTCAATTAATTATTGAATTCCCTAAAGACAATAATCCAAGCCCTGTGTTGAATGTCTTGAATTTATGTCAAATGTTTGTAAGATATAAAAATGTGCTTAAGGTTTGAATCAAATTCAAGTCCAAGCTACTCCTGCTTCTAGTAAAAGTATCCATAATTTGTCCTTGTGATGAAAACACTTTGATTTTTACACTCTTCCTGGAAGTTTAAAGAATAGCAGTTGCCTGCTTTTTATGAACTTTTTGATTCATGAGAATTTTTCCTGTGTGTTTTACAAATATGAATTAAATTTTGTAATATGTAGCATAAAGCCCTCCCATTTATTTGTAGATTGGGTAATATAAACATTCCTTTATATGTTTACTGCATAATTATTATTTTATATGCTTTGGAAGGATGGCCAAGAAGTTTATTTTTATTTATTACTGTATATTCAGTAGCAGTAGGCTTGACAATAAATAAGTATTGAATTGAAGTGAATTTAATTACATGTAAGTACAAAAACCAAGGCAACAAACTGTGTACCTACTTTCATTTTGAAGGGAATAGATGCCTTAATTATTAGAGTTCCACCAAAGGGTTTGTATCATCTTTGAACAACCCTTACTGATATTTATAAATAATCAAAGAACCTGACACATAAAAATGCCAATAAACATATATTTATTGACTTATTTATTCTCCATATATTAAAAAGAGAATATGAGATAAAAAGGAATTTGATAAATTAAACCTTCTATGTAGCGTATCTTGTTGAGAAACAAAAGAGCTATAATTAATGCTATGGCTCTAACTAATGAAACAGCCATTTTAATTTAAGTAGAAAAAGTTATATTTTATAAATGAACAATTATGAAAACTAAAAGAAGTTAAAGTAATATACTTTTGCATTTTAAGATAAAATAAATTAAAAATATAATAGAATTCCTGAGTTTTTGAGTCATTTTCAGGTGAGTTTCTAATTTTCCTCTAGGTTTAAGGTCACGATGATAAAGAAAAAAACACAAGAGGAGAAGATTAAGGTACATATGCTGTAGAACTAAAAATGTAAGGTAAAATTCAAGTTGATTGTTAGAACACTTCAAAATCCTCTTTTGTATTCTACCATTAATAATTCAACCTACCAAAATGAACCCCTCTTTTTCCATGATACATGAGCAGTTTGATCACATACTTTCTCCTGGTGAGAGCTAAGGCCAGCAGAGGTAGTTTTTGCTTTAGAACTTCTGAAAGGTTGTCATTTGTGGACTTGAGCCCGGCTTAACAAGCTTATTCCAGCCCTGGAGCCGGCTCCCTGCCATTCTCACATTAGCCTCACATCCAGCATGCCTCCGCCTGCGTGCTGACTGGGTTCCTTTAATGGCTTCATTTGACGTGAAATCCAGAGAGTACTGCTGACTCCCAGGAGGCCCTTGTCTCCTCCAGCACCTGGGCAGCTCAGGTAGGCTCTGAGCAAAGGAGTCTGCAAACGCCTACTAGAGTACTGGGAAAGGGGTCAGATTTGTCTTTGCTCTCTTTTCCTGTATTAATATGCAACCTTTTTTTGAAATTGATAGACCAAAAGACATAAAATTGGAGGTCTTCACAAAAGTAATCTTAATGGAATGCAAAAAGCAAGTTATTTAATCTTAATAGTTATTTCAAGCTTCCTCCATCTATAATTCCCATGATGTAAATAACTATACCATCCATCCAGTCACACAAGACAGAAATTTCTCTGCAATGTCTTCCCTGATTTTGAATAGATTATTCTCTTTGTTAAAATGATACCATTCTATTTATTACAACTTGATTCTAGCTAAAGTTCTATTTTAGAATTTCTATACTGCTCTGTGCATTTTCCATGAAAAGCTAATGTAATTTTGCTAAAGAGTAAGGTTTTCAAACTTCACTATTTTTATGCCCTGTGTACTTACTGTTAGTACTCTTAAACACCTACTTTTCCCTATGGAAAATAACTCTCTTTTTATTAATATGAAACAATTTAGCCGGGCGTGGTGGCACACACTTGTAATCCCAGTACTTGGGAGGCGGAGACCGGAGGATCTGGGTTCGCGGCCAGCCTCAGCTACATAAGTGAGGCCCTCCACAACTTTGTAAGACCCGGTTTCAAAATAAAGTATAACAAATAGGGCCGGGAGTGTAGCTCGGAGGTAGAACGTCCCTGGGTTCAATCCCTGGTACTGCAAAAAAAAAAAAAAAATATATATATATATAAATAGAAGTCATTTATTTATTATTATAATCATTACAATAATTTATCATAATCATTATAATAGTAAAGGAGCAAATGATATTTTTCAATGGGACACATGGGTTTCTAAATAAATTGTTTACTTTATTAACTGTGATTTTTAATTGCATGAAAATTAATTTTACTTTCTATAAGTTGTAGATGTATATTTTATTTATTTTGGTGTACATAGTACATTTAGTGATAAATTTAAAACATAGACAAAAGAATATACCTTTGCTATTTTTCATTCTCATAGTATTCTGTCACTTTACAATTGTTAGTTATTGCTTATTATATAAACTAAATGTTCTATACAAGATATTGAATCTTAGGGGAAAAAAGGCCAAACTCATATATTAAACTTTAAAGCATTTTGTTAAATCTGTTAAAGGCTTGAGATCTTGTCATACATGTAAGTTAACAAGCTATCCTGACATAGTTTTTGAAACAGGAACCCAGCTGAGGCCTTGAAATTACTCTTGGTTAGAAGCATAGAAATAAAATGGAAACTCCTTCATAGTCCCCCTTCCCCCAGCTGTTGGCAAGAAGATAAAAGATAGAAGATAAAAGACAGAACAGGCCCCTCAGATATAAACAAAACAGCATCCTTCCTAAACAGATCAGGAGGTACGAACTGGAACGCACATCCCCCCCCCCAAATATAAAAAAGGCAGAGTTTCCCTAGGCCATCTGCAAGATAGGACACAAGACAGATATATAGAGAGATAATATGAGTTAACAGCCATTCTGCTTTTGTATCTTGCTTACAGTAGGTGTAATAAATCTCATGCTTACCCATCCCTCCTCTCTACAATTAAGTGACCAAATGTATAAAGAACTTGTCATTTCAGTGCTCGGGGCTCAGATCCAAAGCTTTGGGTCCCGGGACCTTCACTGGTGAATAAAGTAGCCTGCTTTTCCAACTGTGGTCAGGGTGTTCCTTTGTCTCTAGGAACCAAACCTCCTGCAACAGTTTCATGGATGGTGGCTAGAAACATGAGTTTCTTGTGTCAGAGACAAAGGACTTTACTATTCACAGCACGACCTGCAGGCTGACTTTACATTTGCCTTAAGTTTCTTTTTCCTCTCCAACTCATGGGGGAAATGTAGAAGAGATAACTTCAAATGCAGTGATTGTCCCATGTTTGAAAATGACCAAGAAGCTTCTTCTTTTTTCTAGTTCTTCTTCCTCTTATTTTTCCTCCTGTCTCTCTATCTCCTTCTCCTTTTCCTCTTCCTTTTTTGACTCTAACTCCAATGGACAGAAGTTAGTTACAAGTACGTCCAAGATAATCCCAATATCGGCCAAAAATATTAGGATTTGACCTAGTGTGAAAATACAAATACACAACAATTATTTTTTCAATGCAAATACTAAAATTATCTATAAACAGGGGCAGGGTTAATTGTTCATGTCAATCTTATTTCATGTCCCTAGAATTTTAACAGAGAAGACAATGAAATCTTAAAAATGTGGTAAGAATTGGAATGATAGAAGAGAGAAAAAGCAGCTTTATAAAGAGTATTTTGGCTTGGTGAAAATTGAAACACTTGAGCAGTGGTTCTTTTCTCCTTCTCCTTCTCCTTCTCCTTCTCCTTCTCCTTCTCCTTCTCCTTCTCCTTCTCCTTCTCCTTCTCCTTCTCCTTCTCCTTCTCCTTCTTCTTCTTCTTCTTCTTCTTCTTCGTCTTCTTCATTTTGTTATTATTTTGATACTGAGAATTGATCCTGGGGGTCTACCTCTGAGCTACACTCCCAGCTTGATTTTCTTTTTTTCTTTTATCTCAAGACAGGGTCTCACTAAGTTTCTATGGTTCTTGCTAAGTTGCTGAGGCTGTCTTCGAATCTGCGATCCTCCTGTCTCAGCCTGGGATTACAGATGTGTTCCACCACACCCAGCTGAGCAGTGGTTCTAAAGCCTAACTGTGCTATTAGATTCACTTAGAGGGCTTTAAAAAATATCAGTACCAGGCTGCTTTCTCCAAGATAATGATTGGTCTCGGATGGCACCTAGGTAACAGAATATCTTTTAAAACTCTGTTAATGATTCTAATGTGCAGTCCACATTGAGAAGAAGAGCACTAAACTTGAGAAACTCCTTGAAGAAATTCTTCTGCTAAGGGAGAAAGAGAGGATCAACTCAGGGAAAGCAGCGCACTGATACACTGATTATTGTTATTTTCCTGTTCCCAGATTTCACAAGAGCAACCTCTCAAATGTATTTGGAAAATTTTGTGTTAAGCAGTGTTAGTCTCTCCAACAGACCCCATTTTGTGAAGATGTGTCATTTTGCAGGTTTCTTTGCTGACCAGAAAATTCCCAGCTCTTACTCCCCCTGCTTACCTAAATGTCCCCATTGTCTTGTCTATGATGTGCCTGACAAGCCCCTTGCTTATTGCATCCCTCTGCTTATGAAAAATTACCATTGTCCTGCTTAACTCAGCTGTACCAACCCAACGAACTCCCCTTAACAGCTCCCCCTTAGCAATTACTAACCATTACTCTCCTTTGCCCTGTAGAATCTCCCCTTAAACAACCTAGATAATTTTTTAGTCTGTAAGCAGACACTGGCTCCAACCTTTCCTGGATACCCCCTCTGCAGGTTTTATCCCAATAAAGCCTGTGCTGCCTTTGAGCAGTCACCCATCTCCTTCCTCCCTGAACCTTTCACTAAGATAAATATATTTCTTTATTGTAGAATTTCTCAATCTTTAATCTATAAAAATCAGTCCTGAAATTCCAAGGGAAATAAAGCACTCACTGTTTTTCAAACTTATTTAAAAAGGGAATTTAAAAATAAAAATCTCTCGCTCTTTGTCTTTCAAATGTGGTCTAACTATGCAGAATATCATTTTGGGAAATACTACCCATGCACATTTTCAATATGGTTATAAATATGCAGAACTATACCTTTTTCTTTTATTTCCATCTACTAATAATTTTATGGGAAGCCTATTGGATCTAAATATTTCAGGATATCAAGGATAGATTTTAAAATTTATTATAATTTCAGTTATTTTTATATTTAGCAACAACTTTATAGGAACCAATTAAGCCTGCTCTATTTTCAAATAACCCCAGGGAAGGATGTTGCAGTTAATCATGCACCATACCATGCCTCGTTCATTCCTAGCATTGCTATTTAAAGAGGAGGTTCTGGTTAATAAATTAAATGGAAGCGATTATGATATCCTGTTATGAGGAATTAATTTTCAGGTTATGCCTCAAAGGAGACATATCTCTTTTCATGGAGAAGGACTTAAAATATCTCGTCTTTTATAGGATTCAGGTTCATGGTGCCTATTCTAATAAAGGTAGACTCTAATATTACAACAAAAATGCAAGACCAGTATCTGCTTAGGAAGTGTAAAGGTTTGGACATTTTTAATCAAGTTAAAGTAAGGAAGTAGTATTTTATTTAAATAATAGTTAATAAGCACTGTCTTGGGTGCAATGTTGCTTATATGTATTACAAGGTACTGAAGGTAAAAAACCTCTATTGAAATGAAGACTCAGATATTTTGAGCCCCTGCTCAAGAAAAAAAAAATCAAAACTTTGTATTTTGACACCAAAGACTCCAAAATCAGATATACATAAGATTTTAAGCACCTAAGGTGAAAAGAAAAAATCCAGAGCATGTCATAATTTAATTATTACTATGGTTATAAAGATTGCATATTATTACCTGTTTCTTCAAGATTGCAGTTTTAGATTTGATTGTTTTCAGAGGTTTTTCAATATGTGTAGTGTAAGTTCAGTGATTTTTAACAATTTTTTAATCTGTTTTATAATGTCCCTAAATAGTCCCTTAAGATGTGTTATGTAAGCTGGGCATGGTGATGCTCATTTGTAATCCCAGTACTTGGGAGGTGGAAGTAGGAGGATTGCAGGTTCAAGACCAGCCTCAGCAACTTATCAAGGCCCTCAGCAACTTAGTGAGGCCCTATTTCAAAATAAAACAATAAATAAATAAAATAGGGAAGGGGCTGTAGCTCAGAGGTGGAATGCTCCTTGGATTGATCACCAGTACCACACATGCACATGTGCATGCGTGTGCATGTGAACACACACACAAACACACACACACACTATATATATATATAGAGCATTATATATATATAATGCTCTAGTTTAAATATTACTCTAGTTTTCCAGTGGAGCTTCTTGTTTTAACAGTCAAGTAAAGGAAAACAAAAGAGGTGTTATATAATTAATGAGACATTCTATTTATATGTCCTTTACATTTTACTGTAAAATTCTTATTGTAAATATATGCTAAATTAACAAGATTTTATGAAATTCTATTTTAGGGTAAAAATTTTCTTATACAGAAGTTTAATGATAAAATGAAACCTTAATAAAAATATCTACAAAATATAGCTTTAGCTAGTAAACTAAATAAATGTTCATTGTTTAAAATTTGTTCATTGAATATTTGCTATTTTGTTTTTTGCATGAATAAAAGTACTTTAAAAATACAGGATTTTTTCATGATTAAGAACCTCAAAGGAATTCTGTAGTCTTTGCCAATGTTCTGGATATAGAAGTTTTGTATATGCAGAAGGGAAAGGCACATGAATTGTGATGTGGGTTAATTCTGGAACAGCTTCAAAGAAAATTTATTAAATCTTATATGCTCATAAAATCAAGGGACTTCAATACAATTTTACACTTTTAAAGGTAACTGAAGTTACAATTTAAATAATTATTTGATGAATGTTTATCTTCCTTAGTGAAATAAATTCTGTATGACAACAGAAATTTTATGTTTCCTTTAAAATCAATCTCTCAGACCTATGATGCCATAAATAATCAACACACATAAATAAAATAAGTGAACAAAATGAAATTTTAGGGAAGAAAAAATTCAGTTATAAAAGGTTTTACTTGTCTTAAACCTTAATTTACTAAGACAACTTAATAAATATTGCATTATGGTTTCATATCCTCTCATAAATTTTTAGGATATTTATGTATAATATGTTACCTCATAATTTCTAGGAAATTTCTAGATATTTTATTATGCATTCTTATAATGATTTAGAAAGTTGAACAGGTCTAAATAGTATTTACCTTTTAAAGATGTTGAATATTAAGATTAGAAGTGGTAACTTTTCCCCCCAGGGACAAATTGGATTAGTGGCAAAGTATTTACTAATCCAGAGTCATTTGGTCATTTGTAGTATGCTAGGGTCTGAATTCAAGAAAATGTGGCCAAAATGGTGGGAGAGACAAAAATAGTAATTAAGTTTAAGTCATTCACACATAGGAATTTAAGCAATTCACATACTGAAAGGAACAAATTATATTATTTGCCCAAAATACATACAAGTTTATCAAACATTTATATTTGAAAATCACTGTTAAGTAGTAGGTAGAATTTATATAGATATACTTCATCAGTTTATGAAATTTCCCTTTTACTTATTAGTCATCCTTATATGAATGGGTGTTTTAACAATTGCTATTTCTGCTTCTAATGTAATTATTTTTAACTTTGAAATTTATTCTATCAATGGAGTGAATAACTATTTGATTTTTAAGTGATAAACCAATTTTTATTCTCTAGAATAAATCAAATTTGGCGATAATGTCTTAACATATCTGGATATGGCAGGATTCAGTTTGTTAATGTTTTTAAGGTCTTCACATCTTTGTTAATGAGCAAGTTTGGCCAATGAGCTTGGCTTTCCTTTAAAACTGTGCCAATTTTGGTATCAAGGTCTGTCTTGCCAAGATACTGAGAAAATTCTTCATGGAGCTCTCGTATTTCTGCATGTCTAGTGAGTAAGGCTCTGACTGCTCTTTGTTTCAGACAACCTTCTCATGTTATTTGTATGGTGCAGAGCCTGGAAAATAAAAATGTTATCTCCTAGCCAGGCATGGTGATGTAAGCCTGTAATCCTGTGATCCCAGTACTTGGGAGGCTGAGACAGGAGGATCACAGGTTTCAGGCCAGCCACAGCAATTTGGCAAGGCTCCTGGCAACTTAGAGTGACCCTGTTTCAAAATAAAAATAAAAAAAAGGGCTGAGGGGGGTGTAGCTTGGAGAATGCCCCTGGGTTCTACCCCCAGTACCCACATACACATACATAAAAATAGAAAAAAGAAAAAGAAATGCAGTCTCCTCCTGAGAGAAAGAGCAGGCTTGTTCAGTGTGAAGAGATAATGTCTCTCTCAGAAGCAGGTATCAGGTGCTCAATGTGCAATCCTCCTGAAAGATAACCCTCTGTGCACCATCTTTACATTATACTATAATAATGAATGATACGTTTAAAATATATTTAAAACTGAAACAAGTACAAAGGAAAGAATAAAATCAGGGTATGTTTCTCTGAAAACTAAGAGAAGAAAAACATCTTAAGAAGGACAGAATAGTCAAAAGTAAAAACAAAACCAAAACTAAAATATATCCAGAAATATATTGTTGGGCCTGGAGGTAAATGTAGAGCTTTTACATTTGTATGGTGGGTAGAAAACAGAGAAGAATGGAGTAAAAATAAATAGCAAAATGATATTATTTCCAGTAAATTTGTGAAGTAGAAAGCCTTAAATTATCCTTTATAACATCAAATAATATTGTGCACAATACAACAAACATCATTGTAAATGCATAACTGAGTTTTCAGGGACACAAGAGAAAATCTCTAAAGGCTAGAGATAAAGAAAGGACTGGAAACAAGAATATGAATTGTAACAGAAACTTTTGTCCATCTCTAACAAAAAGTTGCATTTTAAATATGTTACAAAATATAACGCATATTATACAATGCTGAAAACAAATGATAAAATTACACAAAACAAACATGAGATGTAGCTAATACAGAAATTAGAGTTGAATATTTAGAAAATGCACATACTCAAATAGAAGCACTGCAAATTAATGAGCTAACAGTCATAGGAAGTAAGAAAAAGATAAACAGAATACAAAGGGAGTAGGAATAGTAAAATATAAAGTTCAAAGACAAAATTAATAGATGTAACATAACTTGAGAGACTCAACATAGCTAAAAATTGGTTCTTTGCAAAGATGAATAGGAAATCCTGTCAAAGCGGGGTATAAAAAATAGGAGAAAATGTGAAATTTAAATAAATAGAGTATAATATGAACAACATTTAATTAATGGATTTAGTATATTGATAGTTAAATTTGGGAAACTTTATGATTTCAGAAAACAGAAATGAGTATAAATTATTCAGAAAGAATATTAAATATGAATATGTAATAATTATAAAATGATTCAGTGGTAAAAGTAAACACACAAAACAAACAACAATAAAATTACATAAAATAAACTATCATAATGTTATAGGAGGTTTTATCTGACATTCTAAATATATATTATTCTGAATCTGTACAAACCTTTTAACATGATAAACACTTATGATTTTGGTTACATACTCGTGGTTAAAAACTAACCAAATGGGTTTAGAGATATAAATACAGCCATGTCTACTTATAAGCAGATATATCAGTACACTGAAGGAAATAAAAGCAACACAAATCCACCAAAATATAAAATAGCTAGTATATATTGATTAAATTGGGTTGCTTGGAGAGATATACCCAACAAGAACAACTTAGAGGAGGACAGCTTTACTGGGGCTCATGGTTTCAGAGGTTTTAGTTCATAGGGCTGGCTTTGAGGCATAAACCTCAGCAGCAATGGTTGTGGCTGCAGGATGCATGACAGAGGGACTGGGCTCTCACACTGTAGCAATGGGGGAGAGAGAGGAGAGAGAGAGAGAGAGAGAGAGAGAGAGAGAGAGAGAGAGAGAGAAGAGGGGACATGCAGACATAACAGAGTCCCCAAGACCACATCCCTAGTGACCTGCCTTCTCCAGTCATGCCCCACCTCTGAACTATGTGTTGCTGGGACCAGGCTTTGAACACATGATGTTTGGGGGGACATTTTAAATCTAAACCATAACATTCTACCCCTCAATCCCCAAATCTTATGGCCATCTCACAATGCAAAATGCATTTAGTCCATCTCCAAGAGTCCTCATAATATTAGCAGATCCAGCATTGCTCAAAAGTCGAAGTGCAAAGTCACCTCTGACACTCAAGGTAAACTTTCAGCTGTAGTACCTATAAAAGTCAAAACATATCCAGGAGTGTTATAGCTGGATCATCTAGTGGATCCATTCCCAATTTTCTAAGGAATCTACACACTGATCTCCTAGTGACTATACTAATATGCAGTCCCACCAACAGTATAAGAGTTCTTACTTCCCCACATCCTCACCAGCATTTATTGTTTGACTTCTTGATGATTGCCATTCTGATTGGAGTTAGATGAAATCTCAGTGTGGTTTTGATTTGCATCTCCTTGATTACTAATCATGTTGAAAATTATTTCATGTATTTATTTGCCGTTGTATTTCTTCTTTTGTGAAGTTTCTATTTGGTTCAATTGACCATTTCTAGATAGGGCTATTTGTTTTTTTTAGTGTTAAGTCTTTTAAGTACTTTGTATATTCTAGATATTAGTCCTCTATGAGAGGAATAGTTGGCAAAGACCTCCTGTTCTGTATGCTCTCTCTTTAGACTTGATGGCTTCTTTTTATGAGAAGAAACTTTTTAGTTTAATGTCATCCCATTTATTCCATGATCCAGCTATACCACTCCTAGGTATCTTTCCAAAGAGAATGAAATCAGAATATTATAGTAATATATGCATATACATGTTTATAGCAGTGCAATTCACAGTAGCCGAAATATGGAACCAACCTAGGTGTCCCTCAACAGATGAATGGATTACAAAATTATGGGATATACACAAATAGAATTCTACTCAGCAATAAAGAAAAATAAAATTATGTCATTTGCAGGAAAATGGATGGACCTAGAGAACATTATGTGAGATTAGCCAGTCACAGAAAATGAAGGGTCATATGTTTTCTCCTATATGCAGAAGCTAGGGAGTAATCGGGATATCAGAGGACTTCAGAAAATGAGGGAGAAACTCCAGTGGAGCCAGGGAGGTGGTCTAGGGGAAGGTGGGGAGGGGGGAGGGAGCATCAATGAAGGAATCACTTCCACTGACATTATGTACATATGTGAGAATAACAATGCCAACTGGGGAAGGGGAGGATGGGAGGGAGCCAGGGAAAGCCCATTGAGTGCTGTGTGCATATACGTCACTATCACTATGAACTATATTATGATATGAGACTATAATGCACCAATAAAAGTATAAAAAATAAAAATTAAACTCATAGGAAAAAAGTCAAAAGAAAGTTATATGAACATATAATAGCACAAAGTAAATATTTGCATTACAAAAAGGAGGAATAGGAGCATAGAAAGAAGAGATGGGCCCATAGCAAGACTGAAACCCAGCAGGGCAAACATTGAGTGAATCCTGCAGTTGCATGTCTGGCATCCAGGGCACAGGATGGTGAGATGAGATATCCAAAGGACTTCAGCAGCCCACCCCTGTGATTTTGGGGATCGCAGCCAGTGTGGCTGCTCTCGTAGCCTGATCCCATTGCCAGCAACTAGCAGTCATTCTTAGCAGACATTCCATTTTCTGAATATCTCTGAATTCCTGGGGTCTGCATTGTCACTTTGGCTCCACCCTTACAACTTCGGATTACCCCCCACAGGACAGTCCCACAGGGATTGTGACCTTACTAAATAGTACCAGGATTCCCAGGCCTTCCTTTGAAATCTGAGTGGAAGACTCCATTATCCCTAAATTCCTGCAGAGCCATCATCACATGAAAGATGCCAATTGCCTGTTACCAGCCTGAGCTGGCCCGTGGACCATAGCTGCAATGGCCTCTGAGTGTTTGCGTGACTGAATAAGGTGAAAGGAGTCCTGGGGAAACTAATTCCTAGGTGGCCACAGGCAAGCAGACGCCCCCAGGACCTCTTTTTAAAGCAATCTCTTTCAAGAAGTTTCCAGGGTTACACCCTTGAGCCTGGGATGGGTGGGGTCTTGCTCATGGCTCAGACACTTTCAAGGCTTCTCTATGGTCTCTGAATGAAGTATTTAACTTCTTTTTAGTGGCCCAAATCTCTCCAGCAACCACACATTCCTTTGCCCCAATTTTAAATGGACTTTTTCTGGGTAAATTACAAGTCTTCAAAATCTTTCTCCTTTGTTATCTACTGAACATGGATATACATTTTTTCTTGTCATTATTTACTAAACAATACAGGATAACAACTGTTTGCATAGCATTTACCTTGTATTAGGTATTATAAGTAACATAGATACAATTTAATGTATGCAAAGGGTATACAGAGGTTATATGCACATAGTAGGACATTTAATAGAAAGAATTGAGAATCCACAAATTTTGATGTCCACGAGGCTCTAGGAGTGAATCCTTCATGGATACTGAGAAATGACGACACTGGTGAGCTATATCTAGGCAATAGAAATTTCAGTATAGACACTCTAGTAATAAACAAAAGAAAATTAGCAATATATTTGGATAATCTCTGCTGTCACAACTTGTCTCTCGAACAATGAATCCTGAATATGTGATTGCATTGAAAGGTACTGAGTGACATTGTCTTGAATCACTGCTGAGTAAATCATTGGAGCTCCAACCAACAGCAAGTGGAGAAGTTTAAATTTACACAAATCACATATGTAAACAGAATTATAAATTATAGTGTCACAATGTCGTGATGAGTTTTTCCTGTCACCTCCCAAAAATGATTTCATCTGGGGAGACACAGATAGGATAATCACAAATGGTTTATTTAGTGAAGTGGGTGAGTCTTCCAGAAAGGTCAAAAAGCTTGATGGTCCAGAAGTGGAAAAAAAGGAAGGATCTACCACATGATAGGTTCTTATACTGTCCAGAAATCCCTCCTTCCTCATGCATAGTAATTTGGGACAGTCACCTCTGGGTTTCCTGCCAGAGCTTAGTTCAACTGGGATAAATTGGCCATATTGAAACTTGTCCGCCAGTGTCTAGGTAAAACTCTGCATTGGGGGCTGGGTGCATCTAAACTACAGTGTAAATACTGCAAGTTTGTAACCACAGCTGGGTAGGGCAATCTCCTTATCTCTTATCAGGAAGGTTGGCCAGACCCTAGGTGCCATTTCTTCTTCTGCCCTGCTCCATCTCTAATCTAACTACCTAACAGTAGCAAGTATCTGAGTTTAATATCCATTATTAATGATTCACTAAAATGTGAAATAAAACTAGTACAAATATTATTAGTTCACATTCCCCTGTGAATAACACTTTGGTATTTTTAATGCTCATGTTTCCAACTGTGAATTATTGCTTTAAAAATTCCATTACTGTTGATATAGATGTGTAACATATTTTCACTCAACATTTAGTAGATTTACATCATTATTGAAAAAGCAAAGATTTAAAACAAAAAAGTGATTATATTTATAGACATAGTCTTAAATTTAAAATAGATATTAATATGTGCTAATTAATAATTAAAACACTATTTACCAATGTAAAATAACAGACATTGTAGAAGTTAACTGATATTTATATCTATTAGTATTTCACATGACTTTATATTGATGAGAAACTATATTCTCAGAAAAGATTGATGACAAGCTGATATTTGTAAGGATTGAAGACATAAAATGCATAAATAGAAAATTGTAATAAATATAATCATAACAGTAATAATAATATATGACCTATTAGCCCTACATAAATTTTTTTAACAGTTTTATATCTGGTTATCTAGGATTTCTCAAAGAAGATGTGTTTTGAGTTAAGAATATGTAGAGAAATGGCACACTTCCATGACATGAAAGCTCACCATAAGGACCCAAAGAATACCAGGCAGGGCTGGTTGCTAGGGATGAGCTCAAAACATACATATACCTTCCCTAGATTTCAAATTTTTAAGAAGTGACAAAACTTATTCTTCAGTATGGGCATTAAATAGTTACTGGAAGCAGATTGACAAATCTTGGACACATTTCATTACAAGGAGGCCAATGATTTCTCTTTACTGAATTAGAATCATTCAGCATTTTGATATGCATTTTCCCCCTTATGTTGTGATTCTTTTAGCACTACCATCCAATAAACTCATAAAATAACATGAATTTTCATGATATGCTACAGAATAGTCTTCTGAATTAAGAATTCACTTTATGGTATAAGAAGCTAATAAAATATTGGCTACATTGTTTCAGATCTTTTTTTATATGTTTTTATTGGTGCACTGTAGTCTCACATCACAATGAGTATCAGTTTGGTGTTAACATACATGCACACAGCTCTTGGTGTCCCTCCCCCCTGCCTCCCACCCCCCCACATGTAGCACTGAGAATGATGTTGGTATAATCTCATATGTACACATTGTTTATGATAGTAATTCCATGGATTCACTTCTTTCTTGCCCTTCCCCTTCCCTTGTACCCCTTCCCTTGCACCACTGAGGGCCCTCCGTTGTCATTGGAGTCCCTTTTGTGTCCCCACTACTCCCTAGGTTGCGCATATTAATGAAAACATATGTCTCTTCTTTTTTTGTGATTGGCTAATCTCACTTAACATAATGTTCTCCAGATCTTTCCATTTTCTTGCAAATGCTGTTATTTTGTTCTTCTTTATTGCTGAGTAGAATTCCATTGTGTGTATTTCCCATAATTTTGTAATCCATTCATCTGTGGATGGACATCTAGGTTGGTTCCATAATTTGGCCACTGTGAATTCTGCTGCTATGAACATGGTTATGCATATATTACTGTAGTTTCCTGGTTTCAATCCCTTTGGTATGATACCCAGTAGGGGTATAGCTGGATCATATGGTGGATCCATTCCCAGTTTTGTGAGGAATCTCCACACTGATCTCCATAGTGGTTGAACTAGTTTGCAATCCCACCAACAGTGTAGAAGTGTCCCAATTTCCCCACATCCTCACAAACATTTGTTGTTTGACTTCTTAATGCTTGCCATTCTAATTGGGGTCAGATGAAATCTTAGAGTAATTTTGATTTGCATCTCCCTGATTGCTAATGATGTTGAA
>PVJS01036759.1:0-20282 GCA_004027185.1 Glis glis | reverse complement strand
TTTTTTTTTTTTTTTTTTTTTGCGGTACCAGGGATTGAACCCAGGGGCATTCTACCTCCGAGCTACACCCCTGGCCCTATTTTTTTTATACTTTATTTTGAAACCGGGTCTCACGAAGTTGCCGAGGGCCTCACTAAGTAGCTGAGGCTGGCCGCAAACCTGGATCCTCTGGTCTCAGCCTCCCAAGTACTGGGACTACAAGCGTGCGCCACCATGCCTGCCACCACGGCCGGTTTCCTCTTTTGCTTTAAATGTAGATATTTTCCCTCCCTCTCTCCCTCCACTTCCCCTCTCTCCCTTCCTTTCTTCCTCTGAGATAAATTCTGCCCTAATACCTTAAAAGTAAAATGTTTTACTAGGAGCCGGGCGTGGTGGCACATGCTTGTAATCCCAGTATTTTGGGAGGCGGAGACCGGAGGATCCGGGTTCTTGGCCAGCCTCAGCTCTCTCTCTCTCTCTCTCCCTGTCTCTCTCTCTCTATTTAGTGAGGCCCTCCGCAACTTCGTGAGACCCGGTTTCAAAATAAAGTATAAAAAATAGGGCCGGGGGTGTAGCTCAGAGGTAGAATGCCCCTGGGTTCAATCCCCGGTATCGCAAAATAAATAAATAAATAAATAAATAAATAAATAAATAAATAAATAAATAAAATGTTTTACTAGGCATGCTGATGCACATCTATAATCCCAGCAACTCAGGAGGCAGAGGCAGGAAGATCCCAAGTTTGAGGCCAGCCTGGGCAAATTAGTGAGACTCTGTCTCAAAATAAGTAAATAAAAATAAAAAAGGCTGGGGGTGAAGCTAAGTGTTAGAACACTTGCCTAGAATTCTCAAGGCCCTGAGTAAAATCCCCAGTAACACACACACAAAAGAAAGTCTAAATTTATCCAAGTAATAAATACAACTCAGCACTTCAAGTTATCTAAGCAATCTATTCCTCCATAACATAGAGCAAAAAAGGGAATATTCAGAGTGATTTATTCATTTTCCTCGACGGTTAAGTAAACAACATACTGGGTTATTTTAGTTAAAAGACTCTAGCTATACTGTTTTCCACACAGTCAAGATGACTCTTTTTCCTTCCTCTGTCTTTCCTTCTTTTTTTTTTTTTTTGAGGTACTGGGGATTGAACCCAGAGGCATTCTACCTCCAAGATACACCCCAGCCCTTTTTTGTTTTGAAACAGGGTCTCGCTAGCTTGCTGAGGCTGTCCTCACACCTGCGATCCTCCTGTCTCAGCCTCCCAAGTGCGGGGATGCCAGGTGTGCACTCCTTGCTTGGCCCTAGGTGTCTCTTCATAAAGCACAAATCACTTTCAGGGAAGCTAGAGAGAAAACAGGAAAGGACTTTAAATAATGTGGAGGGAACCTGTAGAGTAGTGGACAGGGATGGGAGTTGGAGAGGGGAAAAAGGAGGGTCGAGGTATGGCAATATATGAAGGTATTACTATCAACTTCACGAACATGTACAGAGAGGGAGGAGGGGGTAGCAGGATGGGATACAGAAGGAAATATACCAAGAGCTGTGTACATGTATGTTTATATCACACTGAATCCCAGTATGATGTATAATTGCAATGCACTAATAAAAACATTAGAAAGTAAAATACCAATTCAAAAAAATTACTTCCAGGGATTACAAAATCTGTAGTTTTATACTTTTCCTTAAAGTAAAACCTCTTAACCTCTTATGCCTTAAGTCTAACTCTATGGGCTTAGTCATTATTCTAAACCAAGGAATACATTCCAATAATCAAGAAGCTACAATGCCTTTCTTTTAAATTTGATCTAGCAACACAAAACTGGCAAGGAGCTAAGAGAGGCCAGAGAGCTTGAGCGCAAATGCGCACACAGCCCAATCCATCAGCACCGTGTTGGCTCCAGGGAATTCTATTACATTCTGAACCCGTATTACACTCAAAATACAAAACAAAAGCTGAGCCAGGCATAGTGGCACACACCTGTAATCCCAGCGTTTGGGAGGCTGAGACAGGAGAATCGCAAGTTTGTGGCCACCCTCAGCAACTTGGCGAGGCCCTGTGCAACTTGGTGAAACCCTGTTTCAAAATAAAAAATAAGGCGGGCTTGGTGGGGCACACTTGTAATCCCAGTATTTGGGAGCCTGAGACAGGAGGATCACAGGTTCACAGCCAGCCTCAGCTACTTAGTGAGGCCCTCCGCAACTTAGTGACACCCTGTTTCAAAATAAAGAATAAAAAAAGCCAGGCATGGTGACACACGCTTGTAATCCCAGTACTTTGGGAGGTGGAGACCGGAGGATCCCGGTTTGTGGCCAGCCTCAGCTCTCTCTCTTTCTTTCTCTCTCTCTCTCTCTCTCTCTCTCTCTCTACTTAGTGAGGCCCTCCACAACTTCGTGAGACCCGGTTTCAAAATAAAGTATAATAAAATAGGGCCAGGGGTGTAGCGCGGAGATAGAATGCCCCTGGGTTCAATCCCCGGTACCACAAAAAATAAATAAATAAATAAATAAATTTTAAAAAAGGGCTGGGGTGTAATTCAGAGGTAGAATGCCCCTGGGTTTAATCCCCAGTACTGCAAAAAATAAATAAACAAATAAAATAAAATAGGGCTGGGGGTGTAGCTCAGAGGTAGAACATCCCTGGGTTCAATCCCCAGCACCACACACACACACACAAAAAAAAAAAACTGGGCACAGTGTGGGTGCCTGTAGTCCCAGCTACTCAGGAGGCTGAGGCAGGAAGATTGCTTGAGCCCAAGAGTTTGAGACCAGACTGGGCAACAAAGCAAGACCCTGTGTCCAATTTAAAACAAAAAAAAAAGTTCCTTTTTTCAGGAATGGATTATTCATGAAAAGTCAGATGCCCACATCAGACCCACAGGCATCAAGGTGGAATTAAAATGATTCCCTGGATTAAGAATCAGGAGAGGCAGGGTCTGTAGGGTCTATTTTATGATTTTAGGCAAGTCAACCTCTCTAAGAGTCAATTTTCTCTTCTGTAGGGTTTAATTACAAATTAGTATATTTGAAAAAAGCATATTAAAAAGCAGTAGTACTTCCAAGTCCCAAAGTTCTTACTATTGTTGAAAATCTAAAACATTATCTGCCTGTGTAGATGCCAACTCTTCAGCAATCCAGCCATGCTGATTTTCTTTGGGGATGAATTAAGGCAGACTACCGGACTGCGCCAGAGTCAAGTGTCTACTACTTTTTGCCTCTTCAATGTGATTACTTCGTAGGCTATGCTCCAGACTGTTAATTTAGCACTTCCTGGTACCCTCTAGCTACTGTCTTGAGACAGTAAAATAATTACTGCTCTCTACTACATCCTTAGCGCTTGCCAGTTCTCAAATGAAATCATTTTCTTATATTAAAAAATAAAGTTAATTACCATAAAGCTCTCAAGATGATATTCAGTTGCCAGCTTTTACAACTCCCTCTTCTTAATCAATGTAACTATTGGACAGCCCAGGAATACCCTGAGTTTATTAAAGTCGCCCACAAAGATCTGACCATCCCTTTTATCAAGCTGCCCCACATACCAGCCTATGGCAACCACAAGCCCACTCGTAACCTGCAGTTCAAAAAGCACATGAGATTTCAACTGGACTCTTGTGACTACCCACATGGACACCATGAGCCCATAAATTACAGCGGGCCAGACAAGCCCAGCTCTGATTCCAATGCTACCACCGTCCAATCTTCCTCCAGAAGAGGTGTTTCCAGGGTATGGATATACTTACCACACACAGGGGACTATTCTGGTCAGAGCTGAGAATTAATGTCAAAAGTATTGCAACACTTACTTCTTCCTCATACACTGCAATGACTTGGTCAGAAACCTAAGTCTCAGAAAGCCTTTGCAATGTAGCCACAGGAACAGCCATGGGCTAAATTTAAAACCAGTTGCTCAAGCTGGGCGTGGTAGCGTACGTTTATAATCCCAGTACTTGGGAGGCTGAGAAGAGGATCACAGGTTTGAAGCCAGCCTCAGAAATTCAGCAAGGCTCTCAGCAACCTAGCGAGACCCTGTTTCCAAATAAGAAATAAAATCAGGCTGGGGGGGGTGTAGCTCAGAGGTAAAATGCTTCTGGGTTCAATCCCCAGTACCACAAAAAATTTTTTTAATTAATTAATTAATTAATTTTTTAAAAAGGGTTTCACTAAGTTGCTGAGAGTCTCAACAAAGCTGGCCTCTATTCTCCTGTCTCAGCCTCCCAAGCGCTGGGATTACAGGCATGCGCCACCATGCCAAGCCAAAAAAATTTTTTAAAATAAAAAGTATAAATAAATGAATAAAACCAGTTGCTCAAACTGGGCGTGGTGGCGTGTGCTTGTAAGTCCAGCTACTAGAGAGTTTGAGGCAGGAGGACTGGCTGAGCTCAGGAGTTCCAGGCCAGCTTGAACAACATAGCGAACTCTGTCTCAAGGGGGAAACAAATGCTCAGCCCACGCAAATAACAGCCAAAAAAGCAAACGTTCAGCCGGGCATAGTGGCTCATGCTTGTAATCCCAGTACTTGGGAGGCTGAGACAGGAGGTTCACAGGTTCGAGGACAGCCTCAGCAATTTAGGGAGGCCCTCCGCAACTTAGTGAGACCCTCTGCAACTTAGTGAGACCCTGTTTCCAAATAAGAAATAAAATCAGGCTGGGGGTGTAGCTTGAAGGTAGAATGCCTCTGGGTTCAATCCCCAGTACCAAAGGGGGAAAAAAAAAGCAAATTTTAAGGGGAAGATTTCCCGATCTTTCTGGCTTCCAACAAAGATTAACAAGGAAAATGTTATGCTCTGTCAATGGGAGGAACAACAAAGGTGACTATCTGGATCACAACTTAAACCTGCCCTGCCAGTTTAAACCTACAGTACTGAGTAAACCTTCCAGAAACAAATCTAGAAAATGATTTTTTTATAATTTTTTTTTGCAGTACCACGATTGAACCCAGGGGCATTCTACCTCCAAGCTACACCCCCAGCCCTATTTTTATTCTTTATTTTGAAACAGGGTCTCACTAAGTTGTGGAGGGACTCACTAAGTAGCTGAGGCTGGCCGCGAACCTGCGATCCTCCTATCTCAGCCTCCCAAGTACTGGGATTGCAAGCATGCTCCACCATGCCCAGCTAGAAAATGATTTAATTGAGGGTAAACATGAGGTACAAGGATATTCACCTAAATGTCTCTCAATAGGAAAATGGGTAAATTACTATTCATAACAGATTGGACAGCTGTCAAAGAATGAACAACACAAAAAACACTAATAGTGTATCAATTGAAAAGAGAGAAATACAGAATCATATGTATTGTATGTGCTCTCAACCATATATAAGTGGTTAAGACAGATATATGCATGTTTCTGGATATATTTATATACACAGACCAAAATATTTGCACACTAAAAAATAAGACTATCCCAAGATGTTAACAGTGGTAAAATTAAAAATATTTTCTTCCTTATCTAAAACATGCCCCCCACATTGTAAATAGCATGATAGCAAGGACTTGTAGTTATCAAATTATCTCATAGACCTAGAACAGAATCTGACACATAGGGGTTCTAAATAAATATCTGCTGAATAAAGAAATAAGGATACAAGAATTTCATAGTCAAATACAAGAGGTCTTTAGATTTATTTTTCACCAGGCACAGTGGCATACACCTGCAATCTCAGCTATTTAGGAGGCGGAGGCAGAAAGATCACAAGTTCCATACTCTGTCTCAAAATAAAAAATAAAAAGGGCTAGGGATATAGCTCAGTGGTAGAGTACCCCTGGATTCAATCCCTAGTACTGCAATAAATAAATAAATAATTTATTTATTTTCCAACCCTCCTGCTCAAGGACAGATGTCACAGAAAAGCTCAGGACATGCCTGACCCAGTTTCTAGCTACACACATCATGTACTATCTTTCCAAACAAGCTTTGATGCCTAGCCATTGGTTCCTCTTAACTTTCTCCAATCTTATACGCTGCCTTGTAAAAATGGGGGGAAATGAATTCTGCAAAAGATAAAACATCAAACATCCTTACTTGCAGATCTCTTTCACATTCCCAACATGACCGCTGATGGCACAGGGAAGAACCATGCTGGTCCTTAAAATGCAAAACTCTCCTAAAACTTCTAGACTCTGCAGTTTGGGCTTTTTCTGAACGTGTTCACTGAAGCCACTCAGAATATACCACTAATGCAAGAAGAAAGCATTCTGATCGCCAGCATGGATTTTTAATCATTTCAATGACGTTATCTATCTGAACATGCAGTAAATTCACTCTCACCAATACCATGATGCTGCGCAGTTGGAGACTACTAATGGATGCACATCCATTTTACTATCTGGGAAGAAAATTTGCAGCAAAGCAACTTTTTAAATGTACTTCCAAACCAAATATAAATGAGCCAATGATTGTCTCTTATTCTGGACCCTCTCCATACCTCTGTGGTCTCCATTAGCAGAGGTGAACGGGGAGGCCAGAGTGAAGCTTGCTCGTGTTTTGAAGTCTGAGGTCAAGTGCTGCAAAAGCAGGTGGGCCCACACAAAAGCCAAGATTCTTTCCACGAGACACTTCACTGTGAGCTTACTGCCATAAGATGGATCTTATTAAGGGCTTCAAATTTATAGGAAGTTTAAAATATGCATGTCCAAATTAAAGGTTATAAAAATATTTCTATGTATTCAAAATGTGTTTGAATAACAAAAACAAAAAATATCCAGCAATCTTTTTTTTGCAGTCCTGGGGATGGAACCCAGGGGCATTCTACTTCTGAGCTACACCCCCAGCCCTATTTTTTATTCTTTATTTTGAAACAGGGTCTCACTAAGTTGTGGAGGGCCTCACTAAGTAGCTGAAGCTGGCCACAAACCTGCGATCCTCCTGTCTCAGCCTCCCAAGTACTGGGATTACAAGCGTGCACCACCATGCCCGGCTCCAGCAATTTTTAAAACCTAAATCTTCCCACAGTGCTCGTTTGTTCTGAAAGTGGAATGTATTTCATTCCACTTAACTGAATGGATGAACTATTAATTAATTTAATCATTTATCCATTGATGGACCTGTCAGTTGCTCATAATTTTAGTTATAACAAAAAATGCTGCAGGGAATATCCTTGTGCAGCCCTTATGCACTGTGAATATTTCCTTAGGATAGAATTGTTAGGGTATCGTTTTTCAATTCAACAAGAAACTGCAAATGGTCCCATAAAAAGACTATTCTAATTTATACCACTACCCATTCATTACCAGTACCACTACTACTGAAACTGTACCCTGACTTAAATTTTTTCCTTTCTCCTCTCTTCCTTTTTTTTCAATTTATGAGCATGACTGTTTCCTCTCAGCTCCCTGATCCACATCTTAATGACTACCTGTAGAGAGTTAGTTAAACACACCCCTTCCCAAGTTACAAAAAAGGTTCCAATGGAAAGGCAGTTAAGCAAGGGTAGAGCAGAGACTGGCTGGACAGAAACCAGATGCGCAGACCTTCAGATGGAAGCCTTTGCTTAGATTCACAGGTCCAGGATGACGCCTTGACGTAGGGACCAGGTAAGACAAGCACATCCTTGTTCCAGAACTGGCCATTTCTCTGGACTAATGAACTACACTGGTGCCCACCTGCTTGAGTCTGAGGTAACAGTCCCTTAAAAGATGCTACAGACACTCTCCAGGAAGCACTAGACGAGATGAACCCAGGCACTCGTCCGTCATCTTCCCGTGTGTTGGATTGTTGCTAATAAAAACTTCTTCCTCCACCACTCTGTCTCTCGAGTTACTGGCTCTCTCAGGCAGAAGCAGAGAATTAGACCTTTCACACTAACACTACCACATGTCCAATTACCTATACATTTACCAATGCCAGATATTTTTAATCTTTAAAATATCTGCCAATTTAATGAACAAAATATGGGATTTCACACCCTTTATTTTTTGTACTGGGGACTGACCCAAGGGCATTTTACTTCTGAGCTACACCCCTGCAGTAGCTCATTATGAAAGAGGGTCTTGCTAAATTGCTGAGGCTGGCCTTGTACCTGCAATCCTCCTATCTCAGCCTCCCAAATACTGGGGTTATAGGTGTGCACTACCATGCTGGGTGGGATTTCACTATTTTAAGTCACATTTCACAGATCACTACAAAGGTGTTTCCTGGCCACTCATATTTTTTCTTTTGTATAAAATATCTATGTAGAACCCTTGCCCAGGTCTTGCCTAACAGGCATGAGATACTGGGTTCCATCCCCAGCAAAACACACACACACACACACACACACACACACACACACACACACATTTAAACTTGTAGTTTTTTTTGTGTGTGTGATTTGAACCCAGGGCCATTCTACCTCCAAGCTCTACCGCCAGCCCTATTTTATTTTTATTTTGAAACAGAGTCTCACTAGGTTGATGAGTCTCATTACCTGCTGAGGCTGTCCTCGAACCTGAGATCCTCCTGTCTCAGCCTCCCAAGTACTGGGATTGCAGGTGTGCACCACCACGCCTGGCTAACTTGTAGATTTTTATATATTTGGGTATTAGTTCCTTATTTTGTATAAATGTTGTAAATATATCTTCTCAGTCTGTCATTATTTTAACTTTGTTTATTTGTTTATGCAACCCATCATATAGCAATTTTTTTCTTTTGCGGTACTGGGGATTGAATCCAGGGGCATTTTACCTCCGAGCTACACCCCCGGCCCTATTTTTTATACTTTATTTTGAAACCGGGTCTCACAAAGTTGCGGAGGGCCTCACTAAGTAGCTGAGGCTGGCCGCGAACCTGGATCCTCCAGTCTCCGCCTCCCAAGTACTGGGATTACAAGCGTGCGCCACCACGCCCGGTGCTATCATATAGCAATTTAATTAAAAAATTTTAATTAGTTAAATTTATCAAATCTTTTTTCTTTGTGGCTGTTGCATTTTGTCTTGCTTCTAGACCTCAAAGTTTAAAAAAATTCTCCTATACTTTTTTCTAACTCAAAGGTTTTTGGCATGTAAGTCCTGTCCTTGGGAGTCACTAAGGAAAACATGTGGGAACTACTAACCAAGGGCAGCTGCTGCTCCAATCCCTAGACCTGTGAATTACACAAGGAGCATCTCCTTCTCATGCTGCTTTGGGAAGGGCTAAGCGAGAGGGTGGAGCCTAGACCTGAGGAGCTGTTTTGTGGATGGAGAGTCGTTAACTGGCTCCTCTGCTGCCCAGGACTCCTCATCACAGGACTCAACCATTCCTTACCAGAGCTGACTAAGACAAGCACGGGTTGGGCGAGGCCTTCCTCCAGCCCAGTGCCTGACAGAGTAGCTGAAACTCCCGGAGGAAAACAAGCTTGCAGGTCAAGATAATAAGATACTTGATGAGTACTCCATTTTGAAAGAAAAACCACATGATCAACTACAGATGCATCAAGAGCAAAAATATTAGAACTGACTAACCAAGAATTTTAAAATATACTGTTCATCATAATAAAACGAGAAAATATTAATGGTATGAAACAAAACCAAGGAAAAACAGAAAAGAGCCAAGCAAAAATAATTCGTTTAAAAAAGTGTAATAGTTGAAGCCGGCGTGGTGGCACACGCCTGTAATACCAGTACTTGGGAGGCTGAGACAGAAGGATCACAGGTTCAAGGCCACCCTCGGCAATTTAGTGAGGCCCTCAGCAACTTAGCAAGACCCTGTTTCAAAAAAAAGAATAGGACTGGGTATGTAGCTCAGAGGTAGAATGCCCCTGGGTTCAAGGTTCAACCCCCAATACCTACAAAAAAAAAAGTATAATAGTTAAAATAAAAATCGTAATATACAGCATTGAATGAATGGTTAATAATGGAATGAATGTGAAAAGTAGAAGGTCAGCTTGAGAAATCTCTGAGGAAGAAGTACAAATAAACAGATTAAAAAAAAGAAGTCGGGGCCGGGCATGGTGGCGCACGCTTGTAATTCCAGTACTTGGGAGGCGGAGACCGGAGGATCCGGGTTCACGGGCAGCCTCAGCTACTTAGTGAGGCCTCCGCAACTTAGTGAGACGCTGTTTCAAAATAAAGAATAAAAAATAGGGCTGGGGGTGTAGCTCGGAGGTAGAATGCCCCTGGGTTCAATCCCCAGTACCACACAAAAAATAAACAAATAAATAAAAAAGAAGTCGGGTGTGTTGGTGCACGCCTGTAATCCCAGTAGTTTGGAGGCTGAGACAGGAGAATCGCAGGTTCGCAGCCAGCCTCAGCTACTTAGTGAGGCCCTCCACAACTTAGTGAGACCCTGTTTCAAAATAAAGAATTAAAAATAGGGCTGGGAGTGTAGGAGGTAGAATGCCCCTGGGTTCAATCCCCAGTACCACAAAATAAATAAAATAAATAAATGAATAAATAAATAAATGAAATAAAATAGGGCTGGGGGTATAGCCTGGAGGTACCCCCCCACACACACACCAAAAAAAGAAACCAAGACAAAAGCAAAGAAAAAATATATATTTATAATTACCGAGAATTAAAAATCAAAATAATGTCAATGTGATGATGATAGAGACTATAGAATGAAACAAAATCTGAGTGTGGTGGGTGTGGGGGCTCGTGTCTGTTGTCCCAGCTACTCAGGAGGCTGAGGTGGTAGGACTACTTGAGCTCAGGAGTTTGAGACCAGCCTGGGCAACACAGTGAGACCCCATCTCAAAAAACAAAGAATGAAAGCCGGGTGTGGTGGTGCACGCTTGTAATCCCAGTACTTGGGAGGCTGAGACTTGAGGATCCGGGTTCGTGGCCAGCCTCAGCTACTTAGTGAGGCCCTCCACAACTTAGTGAGACTCTTTCAAAATAAAGAATAAGCCGGGCGTGGTGGCGCACGCTTGTAATCCCAGTACTTTGGGAGGCGGAGACCGGAGGATCCGGGTTCGCGGCCAGCCTCAGCTCTCTCTCTCTCTCTCTCTCTCTCTCCCTGTCTCTCTCTCTCTCTCTACCTAGTGAGGCCCTCCGCAACTTCGTGAGACCTAGTTTCAAAATAAAGTATAAAAAAATAGGGCCGGGGTAGTGTAGCGCGGAGGTAGAACGCCCCTGGGTTTAATCCCCGTACTGCAAAAAAAAAAGAATAAAAAAGAATAAAAAATAGGGTTGGGGGTGTAGCTCAGAGGTAAGATCCCCTGGGTTCAATCCCTGGTACCGCCAAAAAAACAAAAACAACAACAAAAAAAAAACAAAGAATGAGACAATTACCTATTATTTAATTTCCTCTTTCTAAATTTCCTTAGATAAAAATTTTAAAAAGAAAATACATAAACATGTAAAATATGTAGGGTAAACAGAAGTAACGATACTACAAATAGGCCTGAATATATAAATAACAATTATTAGTTGCAAGGGAAATAAACTGCAAGAACACTACATGTACACTATATGGTCAAACTGAATAGCATTTTCAAAATCATAATTTTGTAAATAGTGTTTAACTAAAATATATCAGATGCTCATTACCAGGATGGTAATCCTGTAATCCCAGTACTTAGGATGGCTGGTTCGAGGGCAGCCTCAGCAACTTAGTGAGACTCTCGGCAACCTAGTGAGATCCTGTTTCAAAATAAAAATTAAAAAAGGTCTGGTGTGTAGCTCAGAGATAGAATGCCTCTGGGTTCAATCCCCAGCACCACCAAAGAAGAAAAAAAAAAAAGAGAGATGAGGGGGATAGGGATAGCTAGGTGTGGTGGTGCATGCTTGTAATCCCAGTACTTGGGAGGCTGAGACAGGAGGATCACCAGTTTGCAGCCAGCAGCAACTTAGCAAGCCCCTCTGCTACTTAATGAGACCCTGTTTCAAAATAAAAAATAAAATAGGGCTGGAAGTGTAGATCAAAGGTAGAATGCCCCTGAGTTCAATCCCTAGTACCACACACACAAACACAAAAAAAGGACAGGGACAGGGAAGGCTGCATGGACAAGGGAGCAAAGAGAGCCAAGTCATTATCTCAGTGGGAATCAAGAGTTAACGTGTAAAATAGAAAAGGGTGACTAAACCATAGTTTATTATTTACAGAGGTAAATGACAAAACAAATTGCTATGAATGAAGTGATAATGGTTGCTTTTGTGGAAGGTGCAGAACTAATGTTTTTCTTCAGAATCCATAGAACTATTTGGACCTTTATACCATGTCACATGTAGCTTTATTAAAATGAATACTAATAAAAAGTAAGAAGGGAAGAAAGGGGCTGGACACACCACCTCTCCTGCTTGTTCAGTTTGCAAGCCTGGCATTGAGGGTGGAGACATTATTTTCATGACATCAACAAATCAGAAGCAGGGCCTCTTCAGTGAAAGACTCCTGAGGAACCATCAGAAGACAGCCCGTCCCACTTGGTGAAAAAGAACCACTCCATTAAAAAGTTGTGAATTTAGCCAGGTGTGGCGGCACACACCTGTAATCCCATACTTGGGAGGCTGAGACAGGAGGGTTACTGGTTTGAGGTCAGCCTCTGCATTTAACAAGACTCTGCTTCAAAATAAAAAATAAAAAGGGCTTGGGTGTAGCTCAGAGGTAGAACACCCCTGGGCTGAATCCCCAGTTCCACAGGAGAAAAAAAAAAAGAAGTTGTGAACGTTTTCATTCTCACTCACCTCTGGCACAGGTCAGGAGTCCAGAGAGGTCCTACAGGAATGAGTTTCCACTTCCTATCCCTTTCTCCCAAATGTGAGTAACTAAGGCGAGTCCTGTGCCATACACGAGGTTTGGCAGGCCCGACCCCTGACAGTCATTAAAAGTGACTTTCTCAGAGAGTCAACTACATATCCACGTTCTCCAAACCTATATATGAGATAAGCATTTTTCCTTCCAGAAATAGTGTTTCCTGCTCACCATGTGAATAACTGATCACCTGCTGAAATCTGCAATGCTGCTCCATCAAATGCAGGCAATACTGCATGAAGATGGGGGCTTAGGAAACTCGTAGCAATACCTGTGCTGGGTTACAGTACTTCCAACCGTCAGTATTATCAAAAACATCCTGAACACACAACTGCTTCTGCTGTTTCCAAGATAGTGTACAAAGGAAGTTAGACTTCGAATCCTGTTGTCTTATTTATAATCTGACAAATGTCACATTAAAGCATTTTCTCTTATTCCTGTACATCGATCCTGAGCTGAAGCTATAGTGGTAAGGTAAAAAGCAAATACACACATGGAAGGAAACAGAGGTCTAGAAGCCAACATACCTTCAGCATGTAGTAGAAGGGGAACCATGACAAGAAGAGATCAGAGAAGAATTCGGCAATGCTGAACACACCATACACTACCCAGTAGGTCAGCCACTGGGTATCATCATCTTTGTTGGGACTCTCTATGGCTTTCATTCTGAAAGGCAATACAAGAGAAAGTATAACACTTAGTAAGATCTCAAGGAGAAATTTTCTTTTTCTTTCTTTCATTTTCTTTTTTTGTTTTGAACCGGGTGTGGTGGTGCACACTTGTAATCCCAGTACTTGGGAGGCTGAGTCAGGAGGATTGCAGGATTTTGAAGCCCTGTTTCAAAATAAAAACTAAGAGCCGGGTATGGTGGCACATACCTGTAATCCCAGTACTTGGTGGGATGAGACAGGAGGATCACAGGTTCACAGCCAGCCTCAGCTACTTAGTGAGGCCCTCCGCAACTTAGTGAGACCCTATTTCAAAAATAAAGAATAAAATATAGGGCTGGGGATGTAGCATGGAGGTAGAAAGTCCCTGGGTTCAATTCCCAGTACCGCAAGAAAAAAAAAAGAAAGAAAATCGGGCTGGGGTGTAGCTAGAATGCCTCTGGGTTCAATCCTTAATACCACAAATAAATAAATAAATAAATAAATAAATACATACATACATACATACATACATAAACACATAAATAAATACTAAAATAGGGCTGGGGGTATAACTCGGAGGTAAAATGCCCCTGGGTTCCATCCTCAGTACCACAAAAAAAAAAATTTCTTTTGTTTTGAAACAGTCTCGCTAGGTTGCTGAGAGTTTCACTAAATTGCTGAAGCTGGTCTTGAACCTAAGATTGTCCTGTCTCAGCCTCCCAAGTACTGAGATTACAGGTGTGTGCCACCATGTCCAACTTTTTTTTTTTAATTTTGAGACAGGGTCTCACTAAGTTGCCCAGGCTGGCTTCAAACTTTCAATCCTCTTGATTAGTTAATAACATGAGGTTCCCAGTTCTAACTGCTTAGACAAAATTCATTCTGCAAAGGGCTGGAAAATTTTTAAATAATCTTCTTTTACTTCTGAATCATAAAAATTTCCTTCAGTCTTAGGAATCTCTTTATTCTAAACCTGAAGTTCCACAACCTCTTATCCTAACCCACCATATATCTGCATATTTATCATAACTGAGCAGGGCTAAAACCATAAATGAAAAGAAATCTGAATTTTGTTTAGCCTTAAGATAGATTAACTACTGAAAATATATAGGCTACTCTGTAAAATCAGCACCCCAAAGGCTTTGTGTGTGTGTGTGTGTGTGTGTGTGTGTGTGTGTGGTACTACGGATTGAACCCAAGGGCATTCTACCTCTGAGCAACACCCTCAACCCTTTTTATTTTTTATTTTGAAACAAGGTCTCATTAAGTTACTGAGGGTCTTGCTAAATTACTGAGGTTGGCCTCAAACCTGTGATCCTCATGTCTCAGTCTCCCAGGTACTGGGATTACAGGGGTGCGCCACCACACCTGGCTGTAAATTCTGCTCTGAACTTCAAGAAGGGGCAAAAAGTTTTCACTTTAAACACAAGAATCATTAAGTGGATTTAAGAAAGCTAATTATAGCCGGGTGTGGTGGCGCACGCTTGTAATCCCAGTACTTGGGAGGCGGAGACCGGAGGATCCGGGTTTGCGGCCAGCCTCAGCTATGTAGTGAGGCCCTCCGCAACTTCGTGAGACCCGGTTTCAAAGTAAAGGATAAAAAATAGGGCCGGGGATACGCCCCTGGGTTCAATCCCTGGTACCGCAAAAAAAAAAAAAAAAAAAAAGAAAGCTGATTATAATGGCTTGTAACAGTGAACTAAGTCTATGTTTGAGCTTTCATAGACAGAAGCTAGCTAATGTAACAAAAAGCCAAAGGAAAGTGTTAGGCAGGCATGATAGCCAAAGAATGAATGCATGTAACTTTTTTTCCTCTCTGTGCTTTATTTGTTTTATTATGGCTTATCTATTTATATTTAGGTAGATTTTTAAAAAGTTTTAAGTTATTTGTTTCTTAAACATTCATCCTGGGCAGAAGGAATACATAGCTATATTTCAGTTAAGGTCTTAAAGACATTTCATGAATAAACTATCAACAATATGAATTCAAAAGTTTCATATTCCCCAAAGGCCCATAGTTAGAGTTGACTGCAATGCAATAATGGCTCCAGCTGGGAAAAAAGTTTCATATTAATATATTGGAACACTTTATAGTAATCCCACAAAGTGGAGATGAAAGAACTCAAAATTAGACACACGCATTGATCACAACTTTGTAGAAAAGCAAGGCACATGAAAGAAGACAGAAAAGAAAGTTTTATTAAGCTAAGCAGATTTTTTATAGGACCTCTCATATTACTGAATAATTTAATTATTGTTTTTACTTAAAATAGTGCAATGTTCATGTTTTAAAAATGTGTCTCCGCCGGGCGTGGTGGTGCACACTTGTAATCCCAGTACTTGGGAGGCTGAGACCGGAGGATTCCAGGTTCACGGCCAGCCTCAGCTTAGTGAGGCTCTCTGCAACTTAGTGAGACCCTGTTTCAAAATAAAGAATAAAATATAGGGCTGGGGGTGTAGCTCAGAGGTAGAACGCCCCTGGGTTCAATCCCCAGTACCGCCAAAAAAAAAAAAAAAGCCTCCAATGTCCTAATATCATAAGCCACTCAAAACACGAAAGACGGTCTAGCCCACTCAGGAACCTGAGACATAGAAAGATGGGATGCTGGGTTGAGGGTACAGCTCAGTAGTAGTCTTTACCAGCATGTTGTGAGTCCCTGAGTTCAAGATACACACACACACACACACACACACACACACACACACAGTGCTCCAATCTAGTCATGGTGAGAGAAGAGCTTAAAACTGAGGTTTCCAGAAAGCTATTTATTTATCTAGCTTCTGAACCAAGTGAATGGAAACAGGTGATTCTCCAACAATACACTCTACTGTCTTGTACATATACAAGGACTCAAGTGTATCAGAAGGAAGCTGTAACAACCTATTAGACAACACAGAATTCAAGAATCCTAAAATATAGTCCATGCCCTTAGGTCACTTGCAGTCTAACCAAAATGCAGGGGTAGGAACTTAACTATTTAATTTAACCATCACAATAGCCTATGGGATAGGTGGTACTGTTTCTATTTATGAGAGGAAGAAACTAAGGCTTAGAGGCACTGAGCTCAGGCCACTGAGCTACAAGAAGTAGAGATTGGTTTTACACCTAAGACTAACTCCAAAGCCCGCACCCACTTTACCATCCCATGCTGTTCTCTTAATCAGGAAAACAATTCACCCCAGACTGGACAGCACTTAGCAAAACATCTGGTACAAAGTGGGTGTTTAAGCTGGGCGTAGTGGCGCACGCTTGTAATCCCAGTACTTGGGAGACTGAGACCAGAGGATCCAGGTTCACAGCCAGCCTCAGCTACTTAGTGAAGCCCTCCGCAACTTTGTGAGACCCTGTTTCAAAATAAAGATTAAAAAATAGGGCTGGGGGTGTAGCACGGAGGTAGAATGTCCCGGGTTCAATCCTCGGTACCGCCAAAAAAAAAATAAATAAATAAATAACCAAGTGGATGTTTAATATGTATTGAATTAATATAAATGTGACTGAAGTTTGTAGTCTTACTTTTGGAAGAGACCCCCGAGATCTAGTCCTATACCGGAGGAAACCAAGGCTCACAAATCACTCACAGAGAAGAAACAAGGAGGAAAGGCCATAGTCTCAAGGTCCAGACCCTCAAGGACCCTCCACCCCACCCTCCACCCCACCCTGGCAGTGGTGGGGACTCTGGGAGGGAACAGGATGATGCTGAGACAGTGCTCTAGTCTGCTGGCTCTCAAACTTAGATCATCCACATCTACCTAGGGAAGTAAGTAAAAATACACATGCCTGGGTCCTTCTTGAACCTACTAATTCATATTCTGGCACAGACAGCACAGACATTTGCTCTTAAAAAGTTGTGCAGAGGAAGCCGGGCGTGGTGGCACACACTTGTAATCCCAGTACTTGGGAGGCTGAGACAGGAGGATCGTAGGTTCGCAGCCATCCTCAGTAACTTAGTGAGGCCCTCCGCAACTTTGCAAGACTCTATTTCAAAATAAAAAATAAGATAGAGTTGGACATGGTGGTGCATGCCTGTAATCCCACTGCTTGGCAGATTAAGACAGAAAGATTGTGGGTTCAAGGCCAGCCTCAGCAACTTAGCAAGGCCCTGTTTCCAAATTAAAAACAAAAAAATAGGGCTAGGGGTATAGGTTAGAGGTAGAATGCCCCTGGATTCAATCCCAGTACAATCCATAAAATAAAATATGGCTGGGGGTGTAACTCAGAGGTAGAATGTCCCTGGGTTCAATCCCAGTACCTCATTAAAAAAAAAAAAAAAGTGCAGGTGATCGTAATGCAGAACCAAACTTGAAAAACATCAGCTTGAAAAAAAAACAGCTTGAAGTTCCAGTCTCAGCAGCACCACCCATAGGAAAGAAAATTTAAATGACCTATAAGGGTCTAATAGACTATAGCCAGAAGGCAGGCTCCAACAAGGAGTGACAGGCCAAGAGAGGAGAGTTACACACAGAAGGGAAACTGCTGAATAACATCTCTAATTGTACAAGTCAACTCTAACATGATCCAGAACACTCACCTGAATATCTCAAATTTGTGAAAGAATTCAAGATAAAAACATTTAAACAAAACTGATCATTTCAAGAACTACATCTAAAAAGTCCTATCTTTGCTCTGCTGGAAGGAACATCAACCTCTCTCCAGGTCCTTTTAGCCCCTAGCTAAACCTTGGAGGAATTCTGGAACTGCCCCAACAGCAGCTGGTGACCATGGCAACCACTCTCTCCACAGGCCTGGACATTTTATAGATGTTTCCCTCTCTAGTGCCACCTCATTCTTAAGTAACAGTGATCCTGAGCTTGGGGCTCACACCCACATTCAGCTCACCTGGGGTGGGACAGAACCTGGGGACAGACACCAGGTTCATACAAGTCACGTACTCTCTACAGACCCTTACTGCCATGTTCTCACCACTGACCCGAAGCCTGACCACCTAGGCCCAATGCTGTGGCTTCCTTGTCCTCTCTCCCGAGCCACCCACCATGTTCTAGTGGCAGGGCTTCCCTTTCCCAAAGCAGACAGCAAGAGACAAGCTGGGTTGGGTGAGCACAAGAGACAGGGCTAGGGTGGAAAAGATGGTTAATCACTGGGGGGAGGGGCAGTCAGCAGTTCTAAAAATTCATGCTGCAGAATTAGGAGTCATAGAAGGTTAAATTGAGCCGGGCATGGTGGCGCACGCTTGTAATCCCAGTACTTTGGGAGGCGGAGACCGGAGGATCCGGGTTCGCGGCCAGCCTCAGCGCGCATGCGCGCCCGCACGATCGATCGATCGATCGATCGATCTCTCTCCTCTCTCTCTCTCTGTCTCTCTCTCTCTCTGTCTCTGTCTCTCTCTCTCTCTCTCTCTCTCTACCTAGTGAGGCCCTCCGCAACTTCGTGAGACCCGGTTTCAAAAATAAAGCATAAAAAAATAGGGCCGGGGGCGTAGCGCGGAGGTAGAACGCCCCTGCGTTCAATCCCCGGTACCGAAAAAAAAAAAAAAAAAAAAGAAGGTTAAGTTGGAGACATCTCAGAGATGAACTAGTTCAAATTCTACATTTCATAAAAAAAATAAGCCAGGCACGGTGGTACACACCTGTAATCCCAATACTTGGGAAGCTGAGACAGGAGTATCACAGGTTGCCGACCAGCCTCAGCAATTTAGCAAGACCCTCAGCAATCTAGTTTCAAAATAAAAAACTAAAGCTGCAGAAGGGGCACACTTATAATCCCAGTACTTGGGAGGCTAAGACAGGAGGATTGCAGGTTTGAGGGCAGCCTCAGCAATTTAGGCCCTTATCAACTCAGTGAGACCCTGTTTCAAAATTTTAAAAAAGTAAAAATAGGTTGTTGAGGGTGTAGCTCAAAGGTAGAATGCACCTGGGTTCAACCCCCAGAACCACAAAAAATAAATAAATAAAAATAAAAAACAAATAGGGCTGGGGGTGTAGCTCGGAGATGAATGCCCCTGGGTTCAATCCCTCGTACTAAAAAAATTTTTAAATTAAAGAAGAAATAAAGTTCAGAGGAATGATGTCAAAATGAATTTTAATTCATTAAACTAAAAAACTATAGAAGCCATGTGTTTACACAATTTTTAAAGGGCAATATGCTATTTAAATATTCTGAAGCCTTTAAAAAGGATAATAACAGGGAAAGATGCCCAAGATATAGTGTTAAGTGTAAAAAGTAGGTTCTAATTTTGTGTGAAAGCAAACAAACACCAGAATGGTATCCAGAAAGATATATTTTAAATTGTGTAGTTAATCCTGGGTATTCCACTTTTTAAAAAAAAAAAGTCTTTGCAATAAGCATGTATTATTTTTTAATAATGAAAGGGCAGGGAGGTTTGTATTTGGGAGGAAAAGAAAAAAAAGGGTACCAGACTTTCTGTAACCACTTACTTCCTCCTATGAGACTAGTTCTCCCTTAGAGCTTTGTTAAAGACTAACACTAAGTGAACATCAGACATATTCATTTCATTTCTCTCGAGGAAACAGTGACTTTTTTTTTTTACAAACAGACTTTTGTAACTATAGTCAGACATAATCTGTTGTGTTTTACTTTTAAAAGCCTTCCAGGGCCGGGGAGGTAGTTCAGTGGTGGAGTACTTGCCTAGCATGTACCCAGTGCTTTAAAAAAAAAAAAGGCCTCATGAGCCAGGCACGCAGTCCCAGCTACTAGGGAGGCTGTAGCCGGAGGATCCTTGAGGCTAGGAGTTTGAGATTAGCCTAGGCAACATAGTAAGACCCCATCTCAAAAAGGGGGGGGAGAGTATTAATACATAGAGATAGAGTTAGAGTTCTAGAACCATACAGCCTGATGGGGATTGGGCTCGCATTGATTACTAATAGGTATCAATTGCCAATAGTGAGAACAAGCTCTCATACTCAGGCAGGACAATAAAATCCTTTTCTCTGTCTCTAAGTTGTCAGCCGAGAGCTGCAGCCAAGGTTGACCTTGGTCAGCTAAAAGTTGGCTGTTAGCCCAGCTAGACCCTGAATGGTATAAGCACAGA
>PVJS01036758.1:0-20283 GCA_004027185.1 Glis glis | reverse complement strand
CAAGGGAAGGGGTACAAGGGAAGGGGAAGGGCAAGAAAGAAATGAATCTATGGAATTACTATCATAAACAATGTGTACATATGAGATTATACCAACATCATTCTCAGTGCTACATGTGTGGGGGGGAGGCGGGGGGGAGGGACACCAAGAGCTGTGTGCATGTATGTTAACACCAAACTGATACTCATTGTGATGTGACACTACAATGCACCAATAAAAACATATAAAAATATATATAATTTTCTGGTTTAGGGAGGTAATGGTGGTTTTATGCAATTAGCTGGTCCTAAACTGCTCTTCCCTTTTAGGACAAGCTAGTCACTGAAGACTAAGACATTCTCGCTGATAGCTCTGTGTGCCAGGGAAAACTTGGATCAATGTTTTACAATGTGTCATTATCAGGTAACACATTCCTCACAGTTGGTAATTAGCAGGTGATAATGAGAATCAAGTCCAATATTCCACATATGCCCCTAAAAGCTACATCTCCAGAAGGAGAAAAGAGATGAGAAATTGAGTTATGCAATGGTTTTCCACATATTGCTAAATAGAAAGGCAAATTCTTTTTAAAATCAGAAAGCTGGACAAATGTTAGGAAATCAAAATCTGCAAGCAACCAGATAACACTATTGATCACTAACTGTGATTACCTATTGCACGCAGTGTGGCTTGGTTGGACTGATTTTAAAGTAACAGAGACTATTTTCATACATAACTAACCGTAAACAAATATTTCCTGTCATTGTAATGTTTTTCTTTTTTTATAAAATTTTACTGGATCTTGACAAATGTTAATTGTAAATGTTTGTGGTGTCTGGGTGACGATATGATCTATGTGTACAATATATTAGGATTGAACAAAATAATTCAACATATCCACCAACTCAAATACTTCTACAAAAGTTAAAAGTGACTGAAAACTGAGTACCAGCCAAATCTTCTGGAAAATACACAATACAAAACATGCCAGGATTTTGTGTTAATGTCACCAGACTGCCAAGGTAATAGATCCTATTAAAACTATTCTTGTGAATTTAAATAGGAGTGAAGTATAATGTTGTCATTAAACTCTAAAGCTTTGGAATCAAAAGTTTCCAGGTTTCATCCTGAGTCCTATATGTTCAGACTGTGCAATTTGACCAGTTGAACCTCTGTTATCTCCTCTGTGAATAAAAGTGAATCTTTTATAGGGAGAGGTGAGAAATAAATCAAGCACACAGGTGAAATTCTTAGCATAGTTTTTGGCAATGAGGGCATCAGGGTTATTTTCTTTTAGCAATAGTTATCACTATTTCTTCTATATTATTATCATGCCTTCAGCATAGCCTTGATGACATTTACATAGATATTGCCCTGGAAGAAGCAGAATATTACGCTAGTATCATCCACTAATAAATCTGGAGTAGGATATGGAATTAGCTTTCTCCTAACATGGACATATGTTTTGAGGCATGGAATACAGAGGCAATAAGAGATTTCTCAAAAGACTGAGGAATAACTTCAGTGCATGCATGAACTGTTGCACCAGGAAGGTAAGCTTAGGTGAGTCCTGGGAATTAAGCATCTCATCCCCTGAGTCTGTTGGACCATCAGTGACAGAATGTATCAAAGGAAGAAGGCCATCTTTTCAATACAGAGTGAAGAATTCGGGGAACAAACATGAAATTATGCAGAAAGGAATTTTGGATCATTAGTAGACATTTATTGAGTGATAGTCATGTGCCAGGGACTTTGTTAAGAGAGCTCTCAAAAAATGTTCATGTATTTATTAAAGACACCAATCTTCATTTAACCCTGAGAAAAATTACACAATGTCCAAAAACATATTTGATTGGCATATATGGATGGTTAGTCCTCCCATTTCTGAAGTTACAATTTCCACAGTGTTTGTTAACTGAGGTCACCAGAAAATATTAAATGAAAAATTCCAGAAACAATCATTAAGTTTCAAGTTGTGCACTGCTTGGTGTAGTGTGATGAAATCTTGTGCCATCATGCTCCATCACAAATGAGAAGTAAATATCCTTTTGGCCACTGTATCCACCCTGTATATGCTATCGACCCATTAGTCAGTTAGTAGCTATCCTAGTTACCAGATAAACTGTTATAGAATAGATATTATTGTGGTTATGTTCATGTAACCCTTATTTTACTCAATAATGGCCCCAAAGTGAAATGTTAGTGGTGCTGGCAATTTTATTACAGTACATTATTATAATTGTTCTATGTTATTATTATTGTTTTTAATCCATTACTGCATCTAATTTATTAGTTAAATTTTATCATGGATATGTATGTATGAAAAACATAGTATGCATAGGCTTCAGTATTATCCATAATTTCAGGCATTCCTTGTGGTAAGAAGTGCTGGTGTGCATGCATGTGTGCATGTGTAGGTGTGCATGTATATATATATATATATATATACACACACACACACACATATATATGTATGTAAAGAAATATGAGTTATGAGGTATATTCATAGATTGCATGTGTGCATAGTTTCTGCATGATTACACAGATGATTTCACTGAAAAACAGTTTGCCATTTTTTTACCATTTTAAAAGCCTATTAATGAAACAATTTCCTTCCAGAAAACTCTTATTACCTGTGCTATAATAGAATATGATATGTCCAATAAATTTCTAGATAAGATAAAACAAAGTGACCTTCCACAGAGTCTATAGTAAATCTGTGAAAGTTATAGCTCTACATTTCCCTTAATTGACCCACTATAATAAAAATAAAAAAGAAATAATTACCTTTTCTAGCCACTCTTAAGATTGCTTGCTATGACTGTACAATTGTTATAGAAACTGGCTATACTGAGAAAATGCCAAAGGCATTCATAGAAATCCAGAGTTCATGAAAAGGTTCTGCTTTATTAGTCTTTGCTGTTGAGTAAAATTATGCTTAATGAGAGGGGAAACGGAGCAGGGGAAGAAGGTGGAGAGGCAGTGCTATGTTTTTGATAACTATGGAAACAGTTGCTAGGAGGCATGCACATTTACAAATTCATTCCTGGACTTACTCCTGCAGCACTCAACCCTTGCTCCATGTTGGGGATTCGTATTGCTATTCAATGATGTAACTGGTAAGTAAACATTTTAGAGCACATGGAACAATGATGGCTAGCTACACGTCATCTTTGAATCTGAAAGCACATGTTACTGTGATGAAATAGAACCACTAATGAGAAAAGAGGTAGATGTTAATTTCTAGTGAGAAGATTGCCTTCTTGTGTTGAATTAAATATTTCTATTACTTAGTATATTCACAGCACCTTTGACAGGACATGAGATGAAGGTTTTTCAAAAAAGAATGTGATACTTCTTTACTTCCAACCCCATGACTCCTATTACTTTTTTTTTATAAGCTGGAGAATAAAAGCTAAATTTATTGTTAAGAATAGTAGAAATCCTCTCCCCACAAATCATATTCGAGACTTGACAACATGGTTTGTGATAGGTTGTGTTTGTGTTTGCTCATTTAGAAGATGCCTTTGCAATAGGAAACACATACCCTGACAATTTTACAGACCAATAAACAAATCCGTATTATTAATTACCACTGTCAGAGTGTGTCTTGGTATTTGATTACTGGCAATGGTTCTTGCTGAATAGATTCTTGGTAATAAGATCCTTGATTTTCTGGAAAGGTAACTCGACAGATTAACCAACCTGTGATTTATCCAATCAAGGGTACTTTCAAGAAGATTTGAGGGCTTCCCTCCCTTTCAATCATAATAATGAAGCTAGCTAGCCTGAGATCAAGATTAGACTTTTTTTTCTGTATAAACTCAGAGAAAGAATCAAGTCCTGCTCACTTAGTTTGCTACATTGAGCTATTTCTCTAGAAACATGAAATTGTAAAAGCAAAAATCTTGGTTTTATGAAATTCAAATAACAGATGTCTGCTAATTAATAACACCACTCTTTCTAAAAATTGGAAGGGTTAGTTAAGAAATTATATTCATTTTCTATTGCTGCTGCAACAAATTACCATAGATGTAGTGGCTTATAAAGACATAAATTTATTATCTCACTGTTCTAGATATGAGGAATCTGAATTAGTCTCAAGGGAATGAAGTCAAGATGTCTATAGGTTTGCCTTCCTTCCAGGGGCTGCAGGAAAGAACCCATTCTTTACATTTTCACCTTCTATAGGCCTTCCACATTCCCTGCTTGAAGGTCTTTTCCATATTCAAGCTAGTGGTGACCAGATGAATATTTTTCACACTGCATTTGATTGTGACACTGATTCTGTCTCACTCATTCACTAAAAAAGATGCTTGGAGTTACATGGGGCTCATTGAGCAAAAACAGGATAATCTCTCCACCTCAAGATCAGCTGATTAGCAACCTTTCTTCTGTCTGCAACCTTAGGGAGAATATGACATGCACACATGTTCCAGGGATTAGGATGTATTCCTGTTTAGAGGTCACTATTCTGCATAGTTTAAAATATAAACTAATTTTTAGAATTCATATTGAAAATAAGTGATCCTATTTATTACTGCAGCCAAACATCTGGTTATTTATTATTTTATGTTAGTATAAATTATGTCAGTTCAAAAATGTTTACAAATGCTTAAGCAATCTTTATCCAACTACTAGAATTAAATTCTTGAAAATTCTGGATATGAGAAAAACTATAGGGGAAAATAAATTTTGAATTAATAAATGTATACAAACAGTAATCATATAGTGAAAAATATATCTAGAAACCTAAAAAATTGCATATATGGTACATAATTAATTGACATAATAGGTTTAATGGCCCCCTAGGATGCAAATTTTGTCACATTTTAATGTTTCTGAATTTTGGATCAATCTTTCAATTAGTTGCTATACCAGTGACAGTTATGGTGCACTTATTTTATCTATATGTTGCATCAAAATTTTCAGAGTGGGTTTAACTACTTTGGAAAGGATTCCAGATATAAAGGTGAATACTCTTTTAAGAAATACTGTAATACCAATATCCTCACTGTCAGAGATTAAAATATGGAAACATGCAAACACACACATACACATTCTCTAAGTTGAAGAGTTTTAAAAGAGTTTGATGCAAAGTGTAAAAATGTTTTACTGGCCCTTTAACAAATATAGTTGATATATTTTTTAAGGAAGTGAGAGCATGGCATTATTATGTCTAAAGTATTTCTTTAGTAAATACTATATAAAAAGAAAGTACAGTGAATAATAAATTGCAAAATAGTCTCACTAGCAGCATCTTTTCTTTCTTAATATTACATGGATTACATATTAGTTTCAAATAGTGTATGATTTCTGTCTATAAAGTAGTCTTATCTCTGGGAAGCCTATCGCCCCAATGCTATTTTGGAAGGTCACACATGGTACTCCGTCTTCACCACAAATGGTGAATGGTGACCCAAATAAAGGAATCAGAATATTACCAGCTCTTCATCATGGAGGATGCTGCTCTTGCTATACCCATTTTCAAGACAAAGATGAGCAGTGATCCAATCAACTGTTTATAATACTTAAACCCCTGCCCATGATTTATTTCTGGAAGGGCTGGAAATTGAATTAGGGCCAATCATTTTGGTTTATGTTATATGGACTTCCCTTTTCATTTTGGCTCCCAGCTCTACAAAGGTCCAGATTTGGCCAGATTGATGACAGAGGATCTAACTAAGCCCAGGATTTAGTAAAGCCTTCCCTGATGGTATGACATTTAGATAAGAGCTAAAAGTAAGATGATATAAATTAATAGAGAAGAGAGAGGGAGCAGTGGGTGGGGAGGAGGGGGGAGAGAGAGAGAGAAAGAGAGAAATGTTTCAGGCAGAAGGAACACCATATGGATTGCCTTACTGCAAGAAGAAATACAATCCATCCTATAAAATAAGAAGTCAGTATTGTAGGATGGGAATGAAGGAAAGTAGATTCTACAGGAGCTTTTGGGCTAAATTAAAGATTTTTGAAAATTAAATATTAGGAGTAATGAGAAGTTTTTGAAGAGTATTAACGAATGGAATAATATGTTTAAATTTATGCTTTTAGAACTTTATATTTATTTATTTATTAGTGCATTGTAATCATACATCTCAATGAGTTTCAGGGTGGTTAGAAGTACACATGCACACATTGCTCAATTAGTCCTCCCCCAATTCCCACCCGCATTCCCTCCCCCTTCCCTCCCTCTCGTGCTCAGCATAGTAGTTGACTTTGATAAGCTTGTGTATGTACATCCTGTGTATTAGGGTGCTTCCCTCTCCCCCCCTCCCATCTCCCTCAGTTAGGTCTCCTTCTTTGCTCATCTAAGGTTTTCTCCATCTTTGTCTGGAGTCTCCCTCCTATGCCCTATTCTCCCTAGCTTCTGCATATTAGGGAGAGCATCTAACTTTTTACTTTTTGTGACTGACTAATCTCACTAAGCATAATGTTCTCTAATTCCATCCATTTTCCTGCAAATGGCATAACTTTGTTCTCCTTTATGGCTGTGTAAAATTCGATTGTGTACATATCCCATAGTTTTGTAATCCATTCATCTGTTGATGGACATCTTGACAATTGTGACAATTGGAAATTGTGAACTGTGCAGCTATAAACATAGATACAACTTCATTAGTCTGATAGTTTGGTTTTCATTCTTTTAGATAGATACCCAGAAGTGGTATTGCTGGGTCATCTGGTAGGTTCATTCCCATTCTTCTGAGGATCCTCCACACTGTTTTCCAAAAGTGGTTGCACTAATTTGCAATCCCACCCTACTTCTCCACATCCTCGCCAGCATTTGTTATTGTTTGTGTTTTTAATGATTGCCATTTTAATTGGGGTTAGGTGAAATCTCAGGGTATTTTTGATTTGCATCTCTCTGATTGCTAATGATGTTGAACATCTTTTCATACAATTATTGGCCATTTGTATTTCTTTTGTGAAGTGTCTATTTATTTCACTTGCCCATTTTTTGATTGGGTTGTTTGTTTTTTTTTTAGTGGTGAAATTCTTGAGTTGTCTGTATATTCTAAATAGTTTTTTTATCAGAGGAGTAGCTGGCAAAAATCTTCTCGCATTCTGTTGGCTCTCTGTTGAGGTTTTCATAGTTTCCTTCACTGCACAGAACCTCCTCCGTTTAATGCAATCCCACATATTGATCCTCATTTTAACTTCTTGTGCCTTTAGGGTTTTGTTGAGGAAGTTTTTGCCTGTGCCTATGTGTTGAAGAGTTAGACCAATGCCCTCTTCAAGTAGCTGCTAGGTCTCTGGTCTAATTTCCAGGTCATTGATCCATCTTGAATTGACTCTTGTGTAGGGTGAGAAAGTGGGGTTTACTTCCATTTTTTAGCATGTGGTTAGCCAGTTTTGCCAACACCATTTATTGAAGAGGCTATCTTTTTTCCAGTATATGTTTTTTGGCTCCTTTGTCAAAAATCAGTTGGCTGTAAGAGTGCTGATTTGTTTCTGAGTCATCTACTCTGCTCCATTGGTCTATATGTCTGCTTTTGTGCCAATACCATGCTGCTTTTATTACTATGGCTCTGTAGTATAGTTTGAAGTCAGGTATTGTGATATCTCCTGCATGGTTCTTGTTGCTGAGAACTACTTTGGCTATTCTTGGGTTTTTGTTGTTCCAAATGAGTTTAAGGATTGATTTTTCTAGTCTGTGAAGAGTAACCTTGGTAATTTAATTAAATTTGTAGATCACTTTGGGAAGAATGACCATTTTGATGATATTTATTCTGCTTATCCAAGAGTATGGAAAATCTTTCCATCTTCTAAGATCTTCTTCAATTTCCTTTTTCAATGTTTTATAATTTTCCTTGTAGATGTCTTTTACCTCTTTGGCTAGGTTTATTCCTAAATATTTTATTTTTGGGGGGGATATCATGAGAGAAAATATTTTCTGGATTTCTTTTTCATTGGAGGATTTATGGTTGGAATATAGAAAAGTTTCTAAATTTTTATTATTGATTTTTTATCCAGACACTTTACTGAATTTGTTGATCAGTTCTATAAGCCTTTTGGTTGAGTTTGTTGGATCTTCTAAGTATAATATCATGTCTTCTGCAAATAGAGATACTTTCAGTTCTTCTTTCCCTATTTGCACTCCTTTGATTTCCTTCTCTTGTCTTATTGCTCTGGCCAGAGTCTCTAGTACTATTGAAAAGGAGTGGTGATAGTGGACATCCTTGTCTTGTTCCTATTTTTAAGGGTAACTCTCATAGTTTTTCCCCATTTAATATTATATTGACTGCGGGCCTATTATGCCTTTATGATGTTGAGCTATGTTCCTTCTATTCCAATTCTCTGCAGTGTTTTTAGCATGAGTGGGTGTTGGATTTTGTCGAATGCTTTTTCAATGTCTATTGAATGATCATGTGATTTTTGTCTTTAGTTCTGTTTATGTGGTGGATTACATGTATTGTTTTTCGTATGTTGAACCAGCCATGCATCCCTGGGTCATGGTATATGATTTTCTTGATGTGGTTTTGAATGTGCTGTTGCTAGTATTTTGCTTAGAAGTTTTGCGTCTAAGTCCTTTAACGATATAGGCCTGCAGGTTTCTTTTCTTGAGCTGTGGTTTTGGTATTAATGTGATGTTGGCTTCATAGAATGTATTTAGGAGAGTCCCTTTTCTTTCTATTTAATGGAATAAGTTGAGGAGTATTGGGTTTAGTTCTTCTGTAAATGTTTTCTAAAATTCACCTGGGAAACCATCTGGACCTGGGCTTTTCTTTGATGGTTGGCTCTTTATAGCTGCTTTGATCTCTTTGATTGCTATTGGTCGGTTTAAATTTTCTATATCTTCTTGATTCAACTTAGGAAGGTTGTACGTGTCTAGAAATTTGTCTATTTTTTTCTAGGTTTTCCATCTTGTTGGAGTATAGTTTTTCAAAGTAGTTTCTGATTATCCTCTGAATTTCCACATTGGTGGTGGTAATATCACCTTTTTCATATCTTATTTTAGTAATTTGGGTTGATGCTCTGTTTTCATTTGTTTGGCTAGTGGTTTATCTATCTTGTTTATTTATTTGAGCAACAGTCTTTTGGTTTCGTTGTTTTTTTTTATTTTTTTATTCTCTACTTTATTGATTTCTGCTCTGATTTTAATAATTTCCTAACTTCTACTGGCTTTGGGGTTAGACTGTTCCTGTTTTTCAAGGGCTTTGAGGTGTGTTATTAGGTTATTTATTTGGTGATTTTATGTTCTTATGTGAGTACTAAGTGCTATGAATTTTCCTCTTAATACTACCTTTAAAGTGTCCCAGAAATTTCAATATGTTGTGTCTCTGTTTTCATTTGTTTCTAGGAATTTCTTAATTTATCCCCTTATTTCTTCTATTACCCATTCCACATTCAGCAGTGTGGAGTTCAGTCTCCACATGTTTATAAGGTTTTTCTCGGTCTTCTTATAGTTGATTTCTAGTTTCATTCCATTACAGTCTGAAAAGCTGCAGGTGATAATAACACATTTTCTGAATTTGCTAGTACTCACTTTGTGGCCTAGGATATGGTCTATTTTAGAGAAGGTTCCATGAGCAGCTGAAAAAATTGTGAATTCAGCTGTAGTTGGGTAGAATATTCTGTATGTGTCTGGTATGTCCATTTGGTTTATGGTGTTCCTTAGGTCTGAGGCATCTTTACTGACTTTTTCTTGAAAATTGATTTAGTGGTGTGAGAAGAATGTTGAAGTCTCCCAATACTATTGTATTGGGATCTATGTGTGACTTATTATCACCAAGTTTCTTTTATGAAAGTGTTTGCACCTATGTTTGGGGCTTAAATATTGACTATCGTTATATCCTTTTGCTGGATTGTTCCTTTTACTAGTAAAAAATGGTCTGCTTTGTCTGTTCTGATAAGTTTAGGTGTAAAGTCTAATTTGTGTGATATCATAGTTGCTACTTCTGCTTTTTTTCGAGTTCCATTAATGTGGATTACCTTGCTCCATCCCTTCACCTTTAGTTTGTGAGTATCTTTACTTGTAATGTGTGTTTCTTGCAGACAGTATTGTGACTTTTAACCCACTTTGCTACTTTATGACTTTTGATTGGGGAGTTGAGGCCATTTATATTCAGTGTGATTACTGAGAGATGATTTTTAATTCCTAACACTTTGAGTTTTACTTTCTGTTTGAAGTAGTGCTTGTTCTTCTTTGTTTAGTTGTTCATTTGATGGAGATCATTGTTTCTCTGGTTCTGGCATTCCTTTTTATTTCGTCTTCATAGTTAATCTCTTTGAGTATTTTCTCTAGGGCTGGTTTGGAAGACATAAAGTATTTCAGCTTCTGTTTGTTATGGAAGATTTTTATTTCCCCGTCAAATTTGATAGATATCTTTACTGGGTAGAGAAGTCTTGGCTGGAAGTTGTTTTCTTTCAGAGTTTGGAATATGTTGCTCCAGGCCCTCCTGGCTTTCATGACTTGGTTTGAAAAGTCTGGACTGATTCTTATTGGTTTGCCTCTGAATGCTACTTGGTCTTTTACTCTCGTTGCCTTTAAAATTCTCTTTTTGGCCTCTACATTAATCAATTTGATTATTGTGTGGCGTGCTGAACCTTTTCTCTGATCTTGTTTATTTTTTTTTATGCTTCCTGTACTTGTGTGTTGACCTTTTTTTCTATGTTTGCACAATTTTCTAATATAACTTCTCTGAAAAGATTATTGATTCCTTTGGTTTCAGCTTCTATTCCCTCTTCTATGCCTGTTATCTTAGGTTTGCTCTTTTAAAATTGGCTGAGATCTCTTCAATGTCCAATTCATGTTGTCAAATTGTTTTTTCTAAATTATGTACTATGCATTCATTTTTGGAGAGGCCATCTTCTAAACGTGAGATTCTCTTTTCCATGTGATCTAGTCTACTGTTGATAGTTTTTATTGATGGCTTCATTTTAATTATTGCATCCTTCACTTACTTCAGAGCTTCTTTTTGATTCCTGTTCAGGGTGTCAGATTTTTTGTTTATTTGATCCTTCATTGCTTTCAGGTGCTCTCTGAATTCTTTTCAGAAATCCTGTATCATTTCTACTATTAATGTTCTTAATTTTCCTGGCAATTTTTGCAATTCTGTGTTGGCAGGTTCTGTTGTTGTGGAGTTGTGGGAGCTCATTTTTTCTTTGCTATTCTTCCTTCTTATGATTTCAGGTTTCTTAAGTTTATATCTTTGTTGCTTTTGGTTGCTCTCACTCTGTAGGTTTCCTATGTCTAATCTTGCTCACTTTATAGTATCTTATTCTAGAGGTAGGTAATTACTACTAGGTAAGCCTTAAAGGTGAATAGCCTCTACTGAATGATTATTCTCAGCTCTCTGTTGTGTGTTTATTGCCCTTTAAACCTGACCTTGAAATCTATATCCCATCTCCCCCACTGTTGTTCTGCCTGTAGATCATCAGTACTGGGTTGCAGCTACTCTAGGGTTCTTTCTGCCCACCGCAATGGTGATTTTGATGGGTTCCAGGTGTTGAGGTTTGGGGACCTGTCTGTTGCATCTGTAATAATGGGTAGACTCAGAGATGTGAGCAGAACAGTTTGTGCCCTGTGCATTTTTAAACTTCAATGTGCAGGCTGTTGGGCAGTTCTGTCTGTCAGCTGTGTTTACTTTGTCTTTAGTGTTTAGTAGTCCTCTCTTGTGGTTTATCTATTTGGTCCAATTTCAGCAGGAGGGGTTTAAAGGAGTCAGTTCATATATACAAGGGGAAGTTGTGTTGAATTCAGTAGTGAAGGGTGAGTGAGGAGGAAGGAGCTGGAGGAAGGAATGCAAGAATGGGGTAAAGTAGAGAATACAGTTGAATAGAATAAGAGTTTGAGTATAGTAAGGTAGTATATAGTAAATATTAAAGGTAGTGAAAATAAAGGAAGTTTCTAGTAGCCAGTGTAGAGTACTTAGGTATAGTAATAAGAAATAGATTTAATACAAGGCAAAGAAAGGAGAAAGGAAAAAAAAGAAGGGAAAAAGGAAAAAGAGGAGATAGCAAAGAGGGAAGAAGCTTGCAAAATGGATGGGGAAGAGTACAGACAATCAAGCAAGCAAACAAACAAACAAACCTTACAGATATATAAGTACAGAGCAGTTGGCCCCTACTGCCCTTCTGGGTCTGTGTGGTTACTCTCAACCAGTTAAGGTCCACTTATTATAGTAGGTTCTCAAGCACATTCCAAACGTTTTGACTTGCTTGGTATCCTATAGTGATAATGTCAGTTTGCAGGTCCAATTTTTGGTTTCCTTCAGTGATTAGGACCCTTGTGTGATGCCTCTCTTTGCCTGTACAGGTGCCCAGTGAGTGCTGCTGGTGCCTCTCCCACTGCAAGTGTGTGTCTCTGCATTCTCCATTGGGCCTGTCCTTATGTCTCTCTCTTTCTACACTGATGGTGGGTGTCGCCAGTGTGGGACCCCTGGCCTCTGTCTCTTTGCCTATGGAAGTGGTGGATGTCACTTTGACCAGACCCAGTGCAAATGCAGAACTCACATTCTCTACAGAGAAGGCTGGGTTGGTCTGATTTCTCCCCAGGTACCACAACTGTGTGTCCTGCGTTATTTCCTCAAAACCCTACAAGAGTGCTACGACCTTTAGGACTGTAGGTCTGTCCCGCCCGAATGTGGCCAGGGGCTTCTGCTGTGTCTTACAGCAGACTCCATTCCCACCTCTTCAGGGGTGATCTGCAAAGTCTCAGATCCCGCGAGACTATTGTTTGCCATGGGAATCCCAGTGGCCACGTGCTGAGTAGTTTACCCCTGGGGCATGAGGTTAACTTAAGGTCTTGTTGAGTGCTCCTCTTAATCTCTGGAGGAGGGGATGGGCTCAGCTGCCGCCACAGGTTCTGATTTGGCCTCCAGGCATTCAGGTCTCTGTCCCACGTGGAGCAATTTGCTGCTCGCTTTTGTTGCTGATGATCTGCAGTTGCTGGTTTTACAACAGGTCACTGGCTTCTTTGTTGGCAGCCTGTGGAAGCCACAGTGCTGGTAGCTGCCGGTTCCTGAGCGGCCTAGCCAAGATGGTGCCACCGCAGCTGCCCCCACCGCAACCACAGCTCCTTTTAGAACTTTAAAGTGGATGTGAGGAAAAAATTAGGAAGGGGCATGCTAGACACATAAGTGTCAAACTCAAACAATGCCTCAGGAAACTGGTGCCTAATGTTTAAAAATAAATCATGTGCCGAGACAGCCCACCTGAGTGAGAACCAGGATATGGATAAAGTCAGAAACTATACGATTTACGTTGGCTGCTAATTTCAGCTACTGTCCTTTCCACTTACTCACACTTTAAACAGCCCTTGTTTTTCCTTGCTTGCTTCCCATACCTACAGGAAATATGTTTTGTCGCCTATAAGCAAGTATTGTATTCAGCCGCGCATGTTTGGCTTCCCACATCTGCAAGATGTTTTGCCACAAGTAAATCTTTTACCCTGAGCTGTTGTTATTGTTAGTGCTACACAATGGGTTATTGTATCTACCATGTATGGGAATATGAACTTTTCACCCTAAGGCTGCTTTTTCCTCTATAAGACCAGCCTGAAACGATGAGACCGGGCCTCACTCAAGATTAATTCTTGATGGGGACCAGGCTGGCCGGAATAAAGACTTTCTATTGGCAATTGACTAGTCTGGTGTGTCTTTGGTGAATATACCTCATAACATAAGTAAAAGGAACAACCTAAACACAGGTGTGGAGATGCTCAAGAAAGTACCATGGCAAGTTCATCCCTTAGGAATTCTCTTGAGTCTCTGGAGAAGAGTGGCCAAGTGTTCTGTAAATATTTCTTTTTCCTGAGCTATTTTGTATTTATTATGATTCTCAAAAAGCTCAGTGGATAGAAAAAAAAATCTCAGTTCCACAAATTTGTGGCAAATGATTGTGATGATTGAATTATTCCTTGGTTCTCACTGATAAGTATAAAGATTTGAGGGCTATGTGAAATTGTATTACACTCAGTGAAGGGTTGATTTATGCTGATATAAGAAATGCCAAACATTTTGGCAGTAGTATCAATGCTTTTATAGTGGTACAAATAGGATCAATAACAATAAAATAGTAGTTTTAAGGTTTTGTCTGTGAATATAAAATAAAGAAAATTAAGTGACAAATTACAGAAAAGAACCTAGCTGCCTAACTGATGGGCAAAAAAAAATAGTACCAGTTTATGATAATAAATAATACTCAGAATCTACTATAATGAAAATATAGTAGTTGGACAACTCATGTTGTCCAACATAATTTAGCTCAAAGCCACATGTGAATCTCAGTTACCTTTATCACTCTCCATTTCCCACCTCCTAGTTCCTTACTCTTTCATCAACTTATACCCACACTTCCCAGGTCCAGCTACGAACTCTCCTTTGATAGCTAATGTATTTGCTGGCATGATGTTAATCTCTGTTTCTGGAGTTTAAGGTTTAAATATTTGATATATTTTATATTTACCATAAGGGAAAGTTAAGGATAAATATTTACTTTTTTCCCCAAAGAGTTAGCAAGTTTTCCTGTACCACTTGTTAAATATCTCTTCATCCTACATTGAACTCCGCTTTCATTATAAATTAAATTCACACTCCTATTTAAGTCTTTCTGAACTCTATTCTGTTTGATTAATTTCTTATCTTTCTAGTTCTTTTCCAGATCAAAAGCTTTTAATTAACATAGGTTAATGTGAATATTAATATGTAGTAAGTTTTCTACCCTTGCTTCTTTATATTTAAGTTTTTATACAGTCCTGGGCTGATTTCATATGTTTAACTTTCAAATATAATTTTAAATTTTTTTAATTAAATTTTTATTTTAGTATTTCATTTGAAATTCGATTCAATTTTTAAGTAAATTCAGGTAGAATTGACCTTTTTATAGTGTTAAATTCTTCTTATAAAAATGTGACATTTGGCTGGGCGTGGTTGGTCTTGCATGCTTGTAATCCCAGTACTTTGGGAGGCAGAGAACGGAGGATCCAGGTTCGTGGCCAGCCTCTGCTTTCTCTCTGTCTCTCTCTCTCTCTCCCTCTCCCCTTAGTGAGGCCCTCCGCAACTTCATGAGATCCGGTTTCAAAATAAAAGTATTATTCCTATTGGCTACACTATTCTATTAAGATATTCCCTTCCTGTCAGCATCATAATGAGGTATGAAAAATGTATATATGTTTATAGTAAAATATTAGAGTAAATCTCATACTCAAAATGTGGTAAAATACCACATGCATTCCCAAACCTAGAAATATAATTTCTACTTTTTATTAACTTAATAACGCATTTATATAATACGTTTCCGCTATATTTTTAACTAAATATTCCTTGATCATCTATTTGTATAATGGCAGTTTATAGTATTTCATTTAGAGAAGTTATTAATCAGCATTTCTTCAGTATAGTTGATCTAGATTACTTTTTTATTGTTGATATTTTTAACAAGTAAATATGAACCAACATTGTCTGCAATTTTACAAGTTTAATGATTGGAGCAAAAATTTAAGGACTATATTTTGGCCCCACACATTTCAGTTTGTGTTTCTACTTCCCTAAACCACATACTTCCAGACTGTCATCGGAAATGTTGATGTTATGATACAACTTAATGCTATGGTCCCTTGTGTCGTAACGATAGATAAAGTGCTACACTAGAGGAGAACTTTTCTAAAAGTCATTTGTTTACACTGGAATGTCTGACAATAACTATGCAGGTGAATGATTGCAGTTCATGCGAGTAGATCCTAATAAACTCATGCAAAAAGTGTTTCCAATTCTACTCTCCCTTAGCCAGGTCCTAAAATGTTCATGCCTATTCCAAGGCTACCACACAGAAGGAATAGGGTGGTAAGGGCAAGTAATATTGAGGATTGAGATACTGTTAATCAAATTGAATTAAAATATCTTATTTATTTTTTAAAAATACAAACAATGTAATCATGTGAACACATTGCTAAAGTCCCTCCTAGGACCATGAAAAGAGCCCATATAAGTAAGGGTTCTGAGTTTCTTATCTTTCCAGTAACCTTGTTTCTCAAAATTCATATAAAGGCAATCCTCACTTCCAATGAAATGGTGTTTGGAAGTGGGGACTTTGGGAGGTAAGTAAGTTTAGATAAATCATGAGGGTGTGCCCTCATGATGGGATTAATGAATGAGCTTATACAAAGAAGGGGCTCAGGCTCTCTCTTTCTCTTTCTTTCTCTCTTTTCATGCATGAATCAAGAAAAACCATGTGAAGATCTAAACAGGGAGAGTTCCCTCACCAGAATGTGATCATGCTAGCACCCCTGGTCTCAGACTTCTGTCCTCTCCAACAGTGAAAAGTAAATGTTTGCTGCTTAAACCACCTAGAATACAGTATTCTGTTGTAGTATCCCAAACTGACTGAGACATTACTTTTGGAGGGAGAGTACTGAGGAGTAACTCCAGGGATATTCTACCTCTGAGCTAGCCCCCCAGACCTTTTCATATTGAAATTGGGTCTGGCTAAGTTACTGAGGGTCTCACTACGTTGCTGAGGCTGGCCTGGCACCTGTGATCCTCCTGTCTCAGCCTCCCAAGTACTGGTATTACAGGGCTTATATAATTTCTTTTAAGCACCTTATATTTTATTTAAAATGGTATGTATGTTCGGGGATGTGTGAATTGTATCATAAGAAACCATCTTATTCCTCTGTTGTTGATAGTAGTAATAGAAGTATTTAAATCACATTCCTTGGATGGTTTTCTCTTCGTGGGGATGTAGTCCTACATTGCACCGATTCATTCATAGTAGTTGCGTCCACCCTTCTTCACATCTCTGTGACCATGAAGTTTCCACTAGACCTTTCATAGTCTACAGAGTAGGTGGGAGGGGCTGCTTCAATTAAGCACTTTTGGCCCCTTTATTTCAGCATTTTTCTCTTTGAAGTTCCTTTCAATTGTGAATTTTAAAAATATTCTTATTAAATTGACAAAGTTGTATGCATTTACTTGGGTACAACATGATATTTTGAAATATATGCATTTTGAAATGGTTAAATTTAGCTAATTAATAAATGCATTACTTCCCTCACACAATCACCATATTTTGTGTGTGGTGAGAATGCTTAATATCCATTATTTTTACAGGTTTTAATAGTACAAGCTAGGTATGGTGGCGAACAACTGTAATCACAGTACATAGGAGACTGCAATAGGAGGATCACAGGTTTGAGGTCAGCATGAAGTAACTGGGTGACACCTTGTTACAAAATATATAATAAAATAGGTGCGGGGGTACCACTCAGAGGTAGAATGTTCCTGGGTTCAATTTGCAGTACCACAAAATGAAGAAAAAGGAGGAGGAGGAGGAGGAGTACAAGGACGAGGACGAGGAGGAACCATTATTAACTTTAGTCACCATGCTGTACAATAGATTTTTTCAACTTAGTTCTTCTGTTTAAATGCGGCTATATATCCTTTGACCAACATCCTCCCTTTCTGTGGTCCCCAGCCTCAGGTAACCACCATTCCCCTCACTACTTCTATGCGATCAACTCTTTCAGATGCCACAGATGAGTGAGACCATGCAGTCCACTTAATGGCCTGCAGTTTCATCTATGTTGGGGTAATTAGCACGATATAATTATGATTATTCTACTTTTTCTTTCTGTTTTCCTTCCAATATTCAAAGATAAATGGTGAACACTTGAGGTTACTTCTCCTTTCTCTGAGAAATTTGGTTGGACAGTGGAGCTTCATTTTAGTAGCTAATAGCCAGGGGTAGACATAGTTTTATTATCTGAAGTCCTGCAGTAGTATCCAGTGATATTTTTTCTCTTTCCTGTTTTCTGGTGCTCTTACTTTAGGGACATTGACGGATCAGAAGAGTACCTTTGTAGATTCCAGAAGGACGGTGAAAATAGCTGAGTTTATATAGTTAGAGGCAGCTGACTCCGTTGACTCAAGAGTGGGAGAAGTGAGGTATTATCTTTTACTTCCTAGATTAATCTGGACTAGGAAGTGAAATTTTCCACAATCACATCCTCACCTTGATTCTCCTCTTTCCTGCTCCCATAATGGTTTCTCCTGAGAGCACTTCCTTAATAAATCACTTGTAAATTAATCTCCATCTCATAATTTGCTTCTAGGGAACTTGAACTAACAGTGTACTATTGAAAACTTACTGACCTTAACTAACAATTGAATTTATTGTTTCTTCTCTGGCCACAATGTCTCAAAGATTTTATCCTCGGGCTGAGATGTTAATCTGGATTGTCATCTTGACTGGACTGAGAGATACCTAGGATTACTTGACTTTGATGAGATGATTGGCATTTGCAGCAGATTGAGGGGGAAGACCTGCCCTGAATGTGGGTAGCAATGTCCAATAGGCTAGGGGTCCAGATGGAACAAAGGGCAGAAGGAGGAGGAAGTGGCATGAAATCAAGCTTTATTCTTTCTGGGTGGAGGTGTGTCTGTTCTTGCCTGCAGATATCAGACTTCAAATCCTTCACTCTTCCAACTGGACCCTCCCCAGAATACTTTAGGAAGTTTCTGAGTCTTTCCATCTTGGTCATTGGTCACTTCTGTACTGAGACCCCAGTTTGTTGGGGTCTCAAGCAGCTGCTGTTTCCTCCACCTCTCCCAGTGCAGGGGGCCGCTTGGGACCACACTGAATTTGAGTGTAAACCAATTTGATAAATCTCCTTTTATAATATATATGCTTTGTGAATATTGTTATTCTAGACTATCTTGACTAACAAATTTCATCCACTACTTTGTTTATTGCTATGGATCTAATACACACACACACACACACACACACACACACACAAACACATGAACACACATATACTAGCTCTCACAAGACAACTACTCTGAAGCCAAGACAAAAGAAGAACTGGGCATGGAGCATAGATTTTTTTGTCTGGTTATTCTATTGTCAACTCAATTTTGAGCAGTATCTTGAGTATTATGATTGCTCAAGAATTTTTACAGAATCAATTAATGTCAACATGTGTGTGTGTGTGTGTGTGTGTGTGTGTGTGTTTGTGTGTGTGTGACTGGGGATTGAACCCAGGGGCGTTCTAACTCCAAGTTACACCCCCTGTCCTATTTTTTTTTACTTTGAAATGGGGCCTTGCTAAGTGGCCGAGGGTCTAGCTAAATTGCTGAAGCTGGCCTACAACCTGCGATCCTCCTGTCTCTGCCCCTCAAGTACTGGGATTACAGGTGTTTGCTACCAATCCCAGCTAATGTTGTCTTTTTATATTACTAAGTGTGAGACTCTAAGTATAGGTACTAAAAGAGAACAGTACTTATTGGGAGCTATTTTCATTTTATTCTGTCTCTTTCATTTGTCTATTGCAGAAAGGCAGACAGCTTGTATGATATTTGCTTCTGAAGTCATAGAAAAAGAACTAATTGGTTTATAGATATTTTATTTTCCCCCTTCTTTAAGGCTACTAATTGAGAAATCAATAATATCAGTGATTTCTGACTTGGTTCAGTCGTTTAGCTAGCTAAGATTGGTGGTTCGGTCAACGATGCTGTCATCAGGCTGGAAAGCCTAAATGCAATCAGCTACATAACGCGTGCCAAGCCTTTCTCTATGACATATACTCTTTTATCCTGTTTTTTAAGAACACCCATATTTTAGTACTTTCTATAGAGAGTAGTTGATAAATGACAAGTGGAAGCAGGAGGTTGAAGTAGCTCTGTTACAGAAGAAACACATCTGAAGTGCACTTTATTTTGTAGTCACAACCAGTAAAATCATAGTTATTTATTTTGAGTCTCTGCTATTCACAGGAAACAATATGCTAGGAAATAGAAAGTGGGAGAAGATGGTTTCTTCTCAAGAGAAACTTGAACTATAGCTTACTGGCTACTGATCTTTGTTATCTTTCTCCCTGACATCTATCTTAATACACATCACATTCTAATAAGCAGATCCAAGTTCGGATTCTCTAAGTAACTGCCACTCAAATCATATAATTCATCTACTTTTAATGAATACAAAAATATCATTGCCCCATTTTTGATGTGCCTTGCCCTCCAAACTCCTCCATAACTTTCAAGAATGTCACTGATCTGTAATAATTTTTTTCAGCCTTGTTTCTATTAAACCACAGAAAATATAAAGACAGTTCTGTCTTCAGAAGAAACTGATCACAGCCGGGCGTGGTGGTGCACGCTTGTAATCCCAGTACTTTGGGAGGCAGAGACCGCGGAGGATCCGGGTTCGCGGCCAGCCTCAGCTCTCGCTCTCTCTCTCCCTGTCTCTCTCTCTCTCTCTCTCCTTAGTGAGGCCCTCCGCAACTTCGTGAGACCTGGTTTCAAAATAAAGTATAAAAAATAGGGCCGGGGGCGTAGCACGGAGGTAGAACGCCCCTGGGTT
>PVJS01036757.1:6168-20383 GCA_004027185.1 Glis glis | reverse complement strand
CCCGCCCCTCGGCCCGCCCCCAGGCCGGCTCCGGGCGTGCGGCGGCGGTGCGGGCTCGGGGGTTCCGGCTGCGACTTCTGAGAGCGGGTCCGCTTCTGGCTTCCGGGTGGCTTCCTCGGCGCGGGCCGCCGTGGGCTCCGCTCCCCTCCGACGGTCTCAGCCGGGATCCAGCCCGTGGAGCTGGGAGTCGCCGGCTCGTGTCTCGGCGCAGCCGGCCTGCATGCCTGACGTTTCTCTTGCATTCTTGGCGTGTTTCAGGCAGTCCCTAAGGGTCGGGCCTCTTTCTCTGCCTGTCACTCGCTCTTTCGCCCGTCTCTTAGCACCACTTTCCGGGATTGGGGAGATGTCTTGGCCACCGTGGAGACCGACTCCTTGTCTCCGTCTGGAGCTCGGCTTCAGTCCCGTTCCTGCGCGCCCGGCTGCCTGCCGGGACTTGTTCCGCTTTGCTCTGCTCTTCTTTCCTATTCTGCGATGGTTGTGTTTGGGAAGTTTGAGAGACGAACAGGGGCGATTGTTTTCATTCCCCACGCTCCCTTGGGGGAAGAGGCTGTGAAATCCTTTAGCTCTTGAGGATTGCGGATAAAAGGAAAAGAGATAACTTAGGAGGAAACTAGCGATTTGACATTTTTAGAAGAGAATGAAATCACAAATGCTGTCACTAATAGAATGTTTAGATCGAAATAGAAAATAAAAGCATTGTGAATACAACTTAAAATCCTAGATGTACAGTTAAATGTTTTCCTGAGTCCTAAATGTTTTTTGAGTGAAATACTATACACATAGAAAACAAAGTTAACCTAATAAGTAGTGTGTATTTTTATGTGCTTAGTTTCGCAGGAAATAGCCTAATAAACTAGTAAGTTTCATCACAATATAGCTAATAACCATAAAAATAATAACTATGAAAATAGTACAAAATGTTTTAACAAGCCAGGTGTGGTGGCGCACGACTGTAATCCCAGTGCTTGGGAGGCAGACAGGAGGATCACAGGTGGGTTACTTAGCATGACCCTGTTTCAAAATAAAAAATAAAAAGCGCTGCTCAGTAGTGGAACACTCCTGGGTTAAAAGAAAAAAGTAACAACACAACAAGGAAAAGAGGCTCAGTATTCACAGCTATACAGAAAATTTGCATATAAAATTGGTTACATTTTCTAAAATTTTTTTCTTCACTGCAAAAGCCTATAAAATTTCCACTTAAGAATTATATACATGAGCACTCAGGATGTAATTTTAAAGAGACAAATAGTACATATTTTATCATGTTTGCTTAACTGTTATAGTTTAATGAAAAGCAGATTGCCATATTTATATATGAAATGAGGTCTTAGATCACAGTACTATTAAAAACTATTTCTCAGCCAGGCGTGGTGGCACACATCTGTAATCACAGTACTTGGGAGGCTGAGACAGGAGGATCACAGGTTTGCAGCCAGACTCAGCAACTTAGTGAAGCCATTTCAAAAAAAACATAAAAAGCCAGGCATGGTGGCGCACGCTTGTAATCCCAGTACTTGGGAGGCGGAGACCACCGGAGGATCTGGGTTCACGGCCAGCCTCAGCTACTTAGTAAGGCCCTCTGCAACTTCATGAGACCCGGTTTCAAAATAAAGGATAAAAAATAGGGCCGAGGGTGTAGCTCGGAGGTAGAACGCCTCTGGGTTCAATCCCCGGTACCGCAAATAAATAAATAAATAAATAAATAAATATATATATATATATAATAGGGCTGGGGGTGTGACTCAGAGGTAGAATGCCCCTGGTTCAATCCCCAATACCCCCCAAAAAAGTGTTTGTCCATATTATTAAAGTACTGTTTCTCAGCCTGGCGTGGTGGCACACGCCTATGATCCCAGTACTTGAGAGGCTGAGATACTAGGATTGCAGGTTTGAGGCCGACCACAGCAACTTAGGCCCTCTGCAATTTAGTGAGACCCTGTTTAAAAATAAAAAATAAAATAAAATAGGGCTGGTGGTGTAGCTCAGAGGTAAAATGTCCCTGGGTTCAATTCCCAGTACCTCCCAAAATAAAATAAATAAAGAATAAAATAGGGCTGGGGGGTGTAGCTCAGAGATAGAATGCCTCTGGGTTCTATCTCTAGTACACACACACACACGCACACACACGCACACACACACACACACGCACACACACACACGCACTGTTTGTCCATTTATTAGTGACCAGCATACAGCTTACTTATTCAGTCTTCTTCCCTGGGGCATAGAGGAGACTGTAGCAGATTAAAAGCTTAGAAATAAACACTGCCTCCAGACCCATATACTCCTGCACTGAGAAACTTTTTTTTTTTTTTGCGGTACCGGGGATTGAACGCAGGGGCGTTCTACCTCTGCGCTACACCCCCGGCCCTATTTTTTTTTATAGACTTTATTTTGAAACCGTGTCTCACGAAGTTGCGGAGGCCTCACTAAGGAGAGACAGAGAGAGAGACAGGGAGAGAGAGAATGAGAGAGCTGAGGCTGGCCGCGAACCTGGATCCTCCGGTCTCCGCCTCCCAAAGTACTGGGATTACAAGCGTGCGCCACCACACCCGGCCTCAGAAACATTTTGCAAGAGGGTATGCTGACCTGCCTGGTGACAGCCTCAAAAGAAGAGAGAGATGCACACTTTTATTTCCCACTGATGCCTTCAACTCAGGGAAAGACTGGCTCTATACTCCTTTTTTCCTTCTCTCCCACCCTAGGAAAGGAAAGGAAACTCTGCTTCTCTTCTGTTATCTATTTTTTTAAGTAGTACTACATCCAAACCTAAAGCCCGGCAGTCATTCTAGTACCTTTCTCTCAACCCTACATACAATTCTTTCTCGGAAGCTTCTTTCCTATTTCATTGTTTCCATTCATACCTTAATTTAAAGCTTATCACCTCTACTCATCCCCCATGGCACTCATCAAAGATCACTCATGATTGTCATCCTCTGACAATCAGTTAAAGATCCTAAAAGATCATTTATGATTATCATCCTCTGCTTAATATATTTTAGTGAACACCAAATTCAGAATAAGGCCTGCGTCTTAGGTAGCAAATAACCATCCTTCAAAGCTATAGCTCATCCCTCTCACCTCATCTACCATCACGCCATCATGGCATCCCATTCTTCTCCAGCCAAACTACTGGTTTTGGTTCCTCAGATGCATAATGCTGCTTTATTCCAAAGTGATTTTACACATGCTCTGTCCCTTTGCTTTTCCTTTCCTCTTCCTTCAAAACTTTGCTCAAGCATTACTTCCTCCAAAAAGCCTTTCAGATCCCTAATTTAGAGGCCATACCCTATTTTATTATAGTAGTGTCCCATGCTTATCTCTGTAAAAAGATGCTCCTCCTCTTATAATGGGTTACTTCCCAATAAACCCAACATAAGACTGCATTTGATACACAACCTGCTGAACACAGCTTAGCAGCACAGTACATGGTAGAGTACCAATTGTTTACCCTGGTGATTGCCCATAGCAGCTTTAGCTTGATGCCACTGGCCAGCATCAGGGAGAAAGTACCATACCACATATAGCTGGTCTGGGAAAAGATAGAAATTCCAAATATAGTTTCTAATGAATACATATCACTTTTGCACCTTTATAAACTAAAAAAATCTTAAGTCTCACCATCATAAGTTAGGAACTGTCTTACTACACTGTACTCAAATTATGTATATGTGGGCAATAACTTTCATACTAAACACTATGAAAGCAAGAACGACACATAATAAGTTCAATAAATTCTTGCTTCTTTCAGTTATTTATGTTTTAAAATTTTACCGCCGGGCGTGGTGGCACAAGCTTGTAATCCCAATACTTGGGAGGCTGAGACAGGAGGATTGCAGGTTCGTAACCATCCTCAGCTACTTAGACCCTCCACAACTTAGTGAGACCCTGTTTCAAAATAAAAAATTAAAAAAAATTAGGCCTGGGGGTATAACTTGGAGGTAGTATGCCCCTGAGTTCAATCCCCGGTACCGCAAAAAAATAAAATAAAATAAAAAAATAAAATTTATTGATTGGCTACTATTTTTTCAGATACTCTGTTAGTCTCTGATAACCCATTGAACCGAACAGACATAATTTGCCCTCACAAAGTTTCCAGTCTAATTTTAAGTAAATAACTTAGCACCGGTCACTCTGGCTTCCTCGATATCTTGTCCAGATCTGTCTTCAAACTGGCTCTTGAATGTATGTCATTATCAACATGATTTACATTATGATGTGAGACTATAATGCACCAATAAAAGTATATACAAAAAATAAAACTTCAAATGTAGCCGGGTATGGTGGCACACACCTGTAATCCCAGTACTTGGGAGGCTGAGACAAGAGGATTACAGGGTCTAGGACAGCCTCAGCAAGTAGTGAGCAACGTAGTGAGACCCTAGGGTGTAGCTCAGAGGTAGAATGCCCCTGGGTTCAATCCCCAGTACTGCAAAATAAATAAAATTAAACTTCAGGTGTGCTTTTTATTTCAAGAATTCCTATTGAATATGTCTAGATTCATTCACTTCAACCATGGTTTTATAAATGTCAGTAACAGCCGGGCGTGGTGGCGCAGGCTTGTAATCCCAGTACTTTGGGAGGCAGAGACTGGAGGATCTGGGTTCGCGGCCAGCCTCAGCTCGCGCATGCGCGCATGTGCGCGCGCTCTCTCTCTCTCTCTCTCTCTCTCTCTCTCTCTCTCTCTCCCTGTCTCTCTCTCCCTCTACTTAGCGAGGCCCTCCGCAACTTCGTGAGACTCGGTCTCAAAATAAAGTATAAAAAAGAGGGCCGGGGGCGTAGCGCGGAGGTAGAACGCCCCTGCGTTCAACCCCCGGTACCGCAAAATAAATAAATAAATAAATAAATAAATAAATAAATGTCAGTAACACAGTTCTTGACCATATTCTTCCTAGTCCATGGTCATTTATCTGCAGGATTGGAAATTCCTAGAAGAACAGAGGCTGTTCCCCTGTTGTTTCAACTGTACCCACCCCGTAGAGTCTGGGATAAGGTGGATCCTCAACAAATGTTTGGTGGCTAACTTAAATTTAGGTTAGACTGATATATTTTCTCTTCGCTTCAGTCATTTTTATTAGCTTTTGCTGCAATTATACCCACTGTCTCTTAAGGTTCAGTGACTAGGACTGTCCTGAGTATTGAAAATACACAAGAGCAAGATTTTCTCCTCTGTTGAATTAACTTTTTGTAGACTATACATGTTGTGCTTTGTGTCCATGACCCCTAAGGACACTGCAGTGAGTTTCTAAAATTTTTGCCCTCTTTAGGTAGAATTCTCCCACGCCACAGTGTCACCTACAGCTCACCTAACTGGAATTCCCTGTGGTTGAGTCATTTCCTGTCTCAGGTCTCACCTTTGAAACTTCCTGTTTGTTCTGTCCTTTCTGCAGTCCTATTCATCCCTCCTCCCTGCCCACAGATTCTCCCAGTCATGAAAATCTCCAAGAATGCCTGTGTATAGCTTTGATAAGTTTAGAATTTTAGGATTTTTTTCCCTTTCCCATAGCTAATCTTCGGCACCTGCATACTTTTTCTATTTTTTGATCAGAGGTCCTCATCATAATCTATTTACATATATTATATCTGCAAAAGATTGTTAAGGAATTCTAAGCTTTTTTTTTTTTGCGGTACTGGGGATTGAACCCAGGGGCATTCTACCTTGGAGCTACACCCCCAGCCCTATTTTTTATTCTATATTTTGAAACAGGGTCTCACTGAGTTGCAGAGGCCGCACTAAGTAGCTGAAGTGGAAGTAAGTGGAAGTGAAGAGTCTTTGGTCAGTTCAGCAAATCTTAGAGCAGGGAGTGTTCCCACTCTGACATCGGTGAGTGTGTATGTATATTCGGAAACAAGATAGAAAGCCTCCCTTCACTACTTTGTTTTCTACTGTCCTGCAATGGGCCCAATATCACTGTCTCTGGTTCCTGAATCATTCGCATATTTGAAAGTATCTTTAGGTAGTTTCAGGGTGATTCAGTCACTCAGAGAAATGACAGAGTGTTTGCATTTATAAACAGAGAGAGCAAATAAATACTAGAGCCCAGAGGAAGATTTTTGAGAAGACTGACATGTGTTCAGAACCAAAGGCACAAACTATGTAAGGCAAATGGAACAGAAAAGAAGGAAGCAGCTGTGACCTGCACCAAGCTTTAAGGTGCCAAATGAGATCAGATTGCTACTTCTCATTCCAGTAATGACTTGTGGTTAAGAAAATTATAGCAATATATGCAGGGCACTTGAATCATTCAAATAATATATTATCTGCAAAAGAACAGGACCTTCAAGGACTGTAGCAAAATAGACACCAAAATCTTTAAGAAATTCAGGATGCTATATAAAATTCTAGACCAAGTTCATTCCATAATTGTCTCCTGGGTAATATGAGTCAGGAAAAAAGTAGGCTGTGATAATATTGTATAATAGCTAACTCACAGAGATGTCAAAATTGAAAAAAAAAAAGATTGCCCGAAGCCAAGTCCCTCTTGGACATTAGCTAAGAGAGAACAAGCAGGTCTGTAAACATGAGAGCAAAATGACTGGAAAATGTGACTGAATGGGAAACAGCCCAAACTTTCCAAGGTAACAATTTAACAAGCTTGGAAATAAGGTCTGACTCCCACTGGAATAGCAGGGGAGACTGTTCAAAAGAAAGACACCAGACATGGACACCTAGCCTGGGGATTCTGTCTGAAGACAATGTTCTCTTAGGAGGATGTTGTTACGGTGGTAGTGGTGGTTGTGGTTTTCTGGTTGGAACCCATGGTCTTATGCACGCTAGGTATGTATTCTGCCACTGAGCCATATCCGTAGGCCCTGGGAAGGTTTTGGCAAAATTTCACAAAACACATTCTTATTATAACATTTTTAAATGATGGTAACCTTTAATTTTGCCTTTCTATTAATAGGCCAACCTAAAGTGCATGACAATTATCCCACAAAAAAGGATTAAAAATTCTTTAGAGACATTTTAGGTAATTCCTATTGTACTTTGCTTCTTTTGTTTTTTTTATAGGTTTTAGTATAGCAATCGGATATTTTAAATTGTGTTGCACAAGCCAGGCGTGGTGGTGCACACTTGTATGTAATCCCAGTACTTGGGAGGCTGAGACAAGAGGATCCAGGTTCGCGGCCAGCCTCAGCTACTTAGTGAGGCCCTCTGCAACTTAGTGAGACCCTGCTTCAAAATAAAGATTAAAAAATAGGGCTGAGGGTGTAGCCCGGAGGTAGAATGCCCGTGGGTTCAATCCTCAGTACCGCCAAAAAATAAATAAATAAATAAGTTGTGTCGTACATAGATTTTGGGGTTTTGGTTTTGGTGCTAGGGATTGAATCCAGGACCTTGAGCATGCTAAACACAAGTTCTACCACTAAGCTGCACTCCAACCTGAGGTATTTTTTTTTTTTTTTTTGCGGTACCGGGGATTGAATACAGGGGTGTTCTACCTCCGCGCTACACTCCCGGCCCTATTTTTTTTTATACTTTATTTTGAAACCGGGTCTCACGAAGTTGCGGAGGGCCTCACTAAGTAGAGAGAGAGAGAGAGAGACAGAGACAGAGACAGAGACAGAGACAGAGAGACAGAGAGAGAACTGAGGCTGACCGCGAACCCAGATCCTCCGGTCTCCGCCTCCCAAAGTACTGGGATTACAAGCGTGCGCCACCACGCCCGACTCAACCTGAGGTATTTTATATTTAACTTTTTATTTTGAAAAATTTCCATCATGCAAGAATAGAAAAAAATAGTCTAGTGAACTCTCATTGTCAACATTTATCATGATTTTGCTATTTTTGTTGCATCTACTATACTTTTTTCCCTGTGTGAGGAATATTTTATTTTATTTTTTGTGAGAAATATTTTAAAGTAAATCTCATGCTTTGCACTATTTCACTGGTACATACTTTTTTTTTTTTTCTTGGTGCTGGGGATTGAACCCAAGGGCATTTTACCTCTAAGCTACACCCCCAGCCCTATTTTATTTTTTATTTTGAAACAGAATCTCACTAAGTTGCAGAAGGCCTTGCCAAGTTGCTGAGGCTGGCCTTGAATCTGTGATCCTCCTGTCTTAGCCTCCCAAGTACTGGGATTACAAGCATGTACTACCACACCTGGCAGGAACATACATCTTTAAGAATCTTTTTTAACAAATGGCGATTTTTTTTTTTTTTTGCAGTACTGGGGATTGAACCCAGGGGCATTCTACCTCCGAGCTACGCCCCCGGCCCTATTTTTTATTCTTTATTTGGAAACAGGGTCTCACTAAGTTGCGGAGGGCCTCACTAAGTAGCTGAAGCTGGCCGAAAACCCCAATCCTAGGATCTCAGCCTCCCAAGTATTGGGATTATAAGCGTGCGCCACCATACCCGGCTACAACTGGTGATTTATAATCAGGATCCAACATAATCTACTTATTTCATTAGGTCTTTTACTTATTTGCATTCTCCTCACTCCTGTCATCATGCTATTTATTTGTTGAAGAGACCGGGTTATTAATCCTATAGAATTGACCACATTTGGCTAGTTACATTCTTATAGTATCATTTAGCATATTTCTTTCTCCTCCATATTTAAATTTAGAAGTTAAATCTAGAGGCTAGGTTCGATTTAGGATTTTTTCCCCCAAAACTTCTTTCCCATGGGGCAGCCCATGTTCTTAGTGTACTTTCTATTGCATCATACCAGGTGGCACACAGTGTCTAGTCATCTCGACTTTAATAATGATACTAAGCTTGACTGGCCTGATCTAGCAATCGTCTGCTTTATCTAGCTCGCTAGCTATTAATATATATATTGTGTTCTACTCCCTCCATTCAGGGTCTGTCCTTCTGCCAAGTAGCATCCACTGGGTGCTTCTGAAAGCTTTAGGGTCCTCAATGGGATCTTCTCTAGCACTCTTAGCAGAAAGGCCTGCCAGGCCTCCTCCCCCTACCCACTGTTGTATTTAGAGTCACACTTGATTCCAGGGGAGCTCCTTCCTTTGGGTAGTAGCTTGGTGATTTCTGGTTCCTTGGCACTTTTGACCCTCGTAAGTCCTTGTTTTCTTTGTGTGTGGGGGGAATGAGCACTGGGGATTCAACCCAGGAACATTCTACCTCTGAGCTACACCCCCAACCCTATTTTATTTTTATTTTGAAACAGAGTCTCACTAAATTGCTGAGGCTGTCCTCAAACCTGCAATCCTCCTATCTCAGCCTCCCAAGTATTGGGCTTCCATGCATGCACCACCATACCCAGCTCATGCACCACCACACTCCTTGTTTTCTAACTCCCACTTCTCCCAGCACCTGCTGTACATACATGCATGCCCTGTCTGTCTGTCTGTCTGTCTGTCTCTCTCTCTCTGGCCCCCTGTTGCTCCCCAGCTTATTGCTACCTTCCTTTTGCCCCACCCATTGGTGTTCTAGAGTTCTTTACCCGGGATGTTTTTTCACCTGGTCTCTGTTGCCAGTACATGTTTTCCTTTGCTATCTTATTTGTTCTCACTGTTTGTGAGCGAGGACCCATTCCACTCACCACTACCTTAGCTCTCCTCGTTCTCATGGTTTCAAATTTTAAATTGTCTGCTCCTTAACTGAAAGTTATAGCCCTGCTATTGGAATATTTTATTTGACCACTGTTAAAATAATCAAACATTTTTAACTACTCAAAGATGATGAGTATAGATGAGCGTGAATTTAAGTATGAATATCCTCTGGGTGACAGTGAGTCAGGCTCCTGTCTGACAGCTTTAATCTCCCATGTACTTTTTTTTTTTTCAGTACTAGGGATTGAACCCAGGGGCATTCTACCTCCAAGCTACACCCCCAGCCCTATTTTTTATTCTTTATTTTGAAACAGGGTCTCACTAAGTTGCAGAGGGCCTCACTAAGTAGCTGAGGCTGGCTGTGAACCTGGGTCCTCCAGTCTCAGCCTCCCAAGTACTGGGATTACAAGCATGAGCCACCACACCTGGCTTCCCATGTACTTTTTTTGTGTGTGTGGTACCGGGGATTGAACCCAGGGGCGTTCTGCCTCCGAGCTACATCCCGGACCCTATTTTTTATACTTTATTTTGAAACCAGGTCTCACAAAGTTGCAGAGGGCCTCACTAAGTAGCTGAGGCTGGCCGTGAACCCAGATCCTCCGGTCTCCGCCTCCCAAGTGCTGGGATTACAAGCGTGTGCCACCACGCCCGAACCCGTGTAATTTTTCGGCACTTGTTGCTACACTTTATGGTGAAGTTCACAATAGTAAAAAGTGGGCAGTGTGGTGATGCATGCCTGTAATCCCAGTACTTGGGAGGGACAGAAAGATCGCAGGTTCTAAGCCAGCCTCTGCAACTTAGCAAAACCCTGTTTCATACAAAAAAAAATTTAAAAAGGGCTGGGGATGTAGCTCAGAGGTAAAATGCCCCTGGGTTCAATCCCCAGCACCACCACCAAAAAAGAAAAAAAAATGTACTCTGGACAAGAGCAGCCAAGCAGGCCACCTAAAAGGCTGTGTTCTCCGCTGACATCTGCTCTGAACAAGAATGGTACGCAATTCATATACGTGTCTGAAAGCTTGCCTTGGTCAGCATTTATTTTGGGAGGAGTAGAAAGAAAGAGCAACTCAACTATCTGAAAAGCCGGGCGTGGTGGTGCACGCTTGTAATCCTAATACTTGGGAGGCGGAGACCGGAGGATCCGGGTTCGCCGCCAGCCTCGGCTACTTAGTGAGGCCCTCCGCAACCTCGTGAGACCCGGTTTCAAAATAAAGTATAAAAAATAGGGCCGGGGGTGTAGCTCGGAGGTAGAATGCCCCTGGGTTCCATCCCTGGTACCGCAAAAAAAAAAAAAAAAAAACTATCTGAAAAAGGAAATCAGACTTAAGAATTTTGGAAGTATTAGATCTAGTCACAAACTTTAAACACACTGCAGAGAAGGCAGCCGTTTGACATTTACTGTGCTGTCACATTATTTGATTGAGCCACTTCTTAGGCATTTTAGGCTCCATGTTGATATCAACAAAAAGTGAATGATCAACTAGAATTGTGCCTTTTGTGATAAGCTCCAGGGTCAAGACCGCAACTGCCAAAACATGCCTGTTAGCCAGTAAAAGCTTTTGTATAGAGAGTACAACTGGCCAGAGCTAGATTTACACTAGTGAATGGGGAGTGGAATTGTGCGTCCACAGTCCTATTATAGTCATCACTGAATTACCAGACTTGAGGCAAACCCAGAGATAATGAGCACTGGGTGAGAGCACAGACGCTAAGGCTAGCCTAGCTGAAATTGGGTCCTTCCTCCACCATTCTGCTGAGTGACCTTTGGCAAGTGTGTTTCCACATTTGTGGAGTGGAGAGAAAAACGGTCTCTAACTCACAGAGCTATTAGGAGGATTAAATCAATGTGAGTTAAGTGTTCAAAAAGCACCTGGCACCTAGCACTGTGTCAGCATTGTCTATTGTTGTCCTCTCTTCCTGAGTTGGTGAGTTGAGTCATATTACCACATTCTACAGTATTTGGAAGTCTTCTGTTTATTTATTCAATCATGGGTATGTAGGCATGTATATTTATTTTATACTTTAGGTTATAATCTAATACTATGCTATTCAAATTGTTCTAGCTTTGACCATTGGGAGCTCTTCCAGATTGTCTGGACTGCCTGTCTGTACCTCTTTTTAACAGCTTTGTTGATATGATTCACATACTATATAGTGTACTTAAAGTCTACAATTCAATGGCTTTTCTATGCTCACATATTTGTACAACTATCCCTACAACCCCTTACCTCTAAGACATCACTCCCTCAACCCCAATCCCCTGAAAACTCTAAATCTACTTTTTACCTCTTTAGATTTGCCTACTCTGTATGTTTCATGTAAATGGAGTTATACAAGATAATAGTCTTTGGTGACTGGTTTCTTTCACTTAGTAAAATGTGTTCAAGGTCAGCCAGGCGTGGTGGTGCACGGCTGTAATCCCAGGAGGATCACAGATCCAAAGCCAGCCTCAGCAATTTAGTGAGGCCTTCCGCAACTTAGCGAGATCTTGTTTAAAAAAAAATTAGGACTGGGGGTGTAGCTGAGAGGTAGAACACCCCTGGGATCAATCCCCAGTACCACATACAAAAAAAGAAAGATAGATTGGATTAAGGGCAAGAATTGGGGTACTAGGGTACTTTATATATCTGCTTTGTTTGAAAACTTCTATGATTTTTGCTAAATAAATTATTCATTCTTTCATTCACTCAATAAACACTTATTGGATGCTCACTGAATAACAAAGCACCGTGTGAGGATCTGAAGTAATCATGGCTGGATTGGAAAATGTGGCCACATACTAATATAGTGTTTTTTCAACCTTTGAGTCACAATCCATTAATGAATTCTACAATTAAATATAACCCAAAGTATAAAATTAAATGGAGCCAGGCGTGGTGGCACACATTTGTAATCCCAGTACTTGGGAGGCTGAGACAGGAGGATTGCAGGTTCGAGGACAGCCTTAGCAAGTAGTGAGACTCTCATCAACCTAGCGAGCCCCTGTTTCAAAATAAAATAGGGCTGGGGTGTAGCTTAAAGGTAGAATGCCCCTGGGTACAATCCCCAGTGCCACAAAAAATAAATAAATAAATAGACACAAATCCATACTGATAGAAATGAATAGCTGAATAAATAAATAAATAAATAAATAAATAAATAAATGGGGGAGAATAGACAAAACTCCTGTACAGTAGAATTCCCAATAATTTATGTAGATAGTTGTCTTTCCCAAAGGAGAGGGAACATAACTCCCCCCTCCTTGAGTGTAGGCTGCACACAACGACTTCCTTCCAGCGTGGTGTGGGAAGGGAGAGGAACGGAATAACCTTACACTGGGGAAACCTAGCAAACACCGTCTCAGCCAGGTGGATTGGTCACCGTCAACAGTGATGGGTCACGTTGAGAGCATGTGCCCTGGATATGATGTGGTAAAAATAGTACTTTGCCTCTGTGCTCTTCCTCCCAAACACCTGTAACCCCACTCTATTGGTGAGAGTAACATCAGACATATCCCAGTAGAGAGAGATGCTACAAAACACCTGACTAATACTCTTCAAAACTATCAAGGTTATGAAAAGAAGAAAAAAAAAAAAACATGTGAAACTGTCACAGCCAAGAGGATCCTAAGGAGATAGGAAGATAAAATGTAATGTGGTATCCTAGATAGGATCCTGCTACAGAAAAGGATATTAACTAAAAAGCAAGGAAACCTGAATAAAGTATGGAGTTAATAATAACATATACTATTAGCTTATAAACTGTAACGAATTTACCATACTAACGTAATATGGTAATAATAGGGGAGTGATAATAGAAATAATAATAATAGGGGAAACTGGGTGTGGAATATATAGGAACTCTCTAAACATCTGTAATTTTCCTTTAACTTTAAAACTGTTCTAGCTGGGTGTGGTGGCACACACCTGTAATCCCAGTGCTTGGGAGGCTGAGACAGGAGGATCGCAGGTTCAAGTCCAGCCTCAGCAATTTAGAGAAACTCTCAGCAACCTAGCAAGACCCTATTTCAAGATAAAAAAATAAATAAAAAGGGCTGGGGGTATAGATCAGAGTACAATGCCTCTGGGTTCAATCCCCAGAACCACAATACACACACACACACACACACACACACACACACACATATATATATACACACACACACACACACACACACACACACATAAATAAAACTGTTCTAACAAATAAGGTCTGTCGGTTTAAAAAAACAGTAGGCCAGCAATAACATAACATTTCCCCCAATACCTTATTGTTGGTGACCTCCTTTTTGTGTGTATCCTGGGAATGATATTACCTTAATGTTTGTGGGTTTGTGTGTACGTGTGTGTTGGGCAAATAGAAAGCATTTAGAACTAGAAAAGAGAGCCGGGTGTGGTGGCACATGCTTGTAATCCCAGTACTTTGGGAGGCCGAGACCCGAGGATCCAGGTTCGCGGCCAGCCTCAGCTCTCTCGCTCTCTCTCTCTCCTTAGTGAGGCTCTCCGCAACTTCGTGAGACCCGGTTTCAAAATAAAGTATAAAAAATAGGGCCGGGGGCGTAGCATGGAGGTAGAACACCCCTGCGTTCAATCCCCGGTACCACAAAAAAAAAAAAAAAAGAACTAGAAAAGAGGATAGCCATCATCAAATATCACTTTCTTTTTTTTTTTTTTTTTGCGGAACCGGGGATTGAACGCAGGGGCGTTCTACCTCC
>PVJS01036756.1:0-20286 GCA_004027185.1 Glis glis | reverse complement strand
TTCTACCTCTGCGCTAAACCCCCAGCCCTATTTTTTATACTTTATTTTGAAACCGGGTCTCACGAAGTTGTAGAGGGCCTCACTAAGTAGAGAGAGAGAGAGAGAGAGAGAGAGAGAGACAGAGACAGAGACAGAGAGAGAAAGCAAGCTGAGGCTGGCCGCGAACCCGGAGCCTCTGGTCTCCGCCTCCCAAAGTACTGGGATTACAAGCGTGTGCCACCACGCCCAGCCTCCGGCTTTTTAAATTTTTTTAATGTGCTAGTTTTTAGTTTTATACTTTTATTGGTGCATTATAGTCTCACATCATAATGCGGTTCATAATGCTAGTGACATATATGCACACAGTACTTGGCGGGCTTTCCCCCAGCTCCCCCTCATCCCCCCACAGGGTACTGAGATTGACATTGGCATTCTCACGTGTGTACATGATGTCCATGGACGTGATCCCTTCACTGACCCTCCCTCCCCCACCTCCTTCCCCTAACCACTTCCCCAGCTCCACTGAAGTTTCTCCTCCATTATCTGAAGTCTCTCTGGTATCCCGATTACTCCCTAGCTTCTGCATATGAGAGAAAACATATGCCCCTTCACTTTCTGTGACTGGCTAATCTCACTTAGCATAATGTTCTCCAGGTCCATCCATTTTCCTGCAAATGACATTATTTTGTTCTTCTTGATTGCTGAGTTGAATTCCAGTATGTGTATATCCCAGAATTTTGTAATCCATTCGTCTGTGGATGGACACCTAGGTTTGGTTCCATAGTTTGGCTATTGTGAATTGTGCTGCTATGAACATGCATATGCATATATTACTATGATTCCTGATTTCAGTCCCTTTGGAAAGATACCCAGGAGTGGTATAGCTGGACCATATGGTGGATCCATTCCCAATTTTCTGAGGAATCTCCACACTGATCTCCATAGCAGCTGCACTGAGTTGCACTCCCACCAAGAGTGCAGAAGGGTTCCTATTTCCCCATATCCTTGCCAACATTTATTGTTGTTTGACTTCTTGATGATTGTCATTGTGATTGGGTTAGATGGAATCACAGTGTAGTTTTTTTGTTTTTGTTTTTGTTTTTTGCGGTACCGGGGATTGATCCCAGGGGCGTTCTACCTCCGAGCTACACCCCCGGCCCTATTTTTTATACTTTATTTTGAAACCGGGTCTCACGAAGTTGCAGAGGGCCTCAGTAAGTTGCTGAGGCTGGCCACGAACCCGGATCCTCCGGTCTCTGCCTCCCATGTACTAGGATTAGGGATTACAAGCGTGCGCCACCACACCTGGCCACAGTGTAGTTTTGATTTGCATCTTCCTGATTGCTAATGATGTTGAACATTTTTTCATGTATTTATTGACCATTTTTTTTTTTTTTTGTGGTATTGGGTTGAACCCAGGGGCGTTCTACCTCTGAGCTACATCCCCAGCCCTATTTTTTATCCTTTATTTTGAAACCAGGCCTCACGAAGTTGCGGAGGGCCTCACTAAGTAGCTGAGGCTGGCCGCGAACCCGGATCCTCCGGTCTCCACCTCCCAAGTACTGGGATTACAAGCGTGTGCCACCACACCCGGCTTTTTATTGGCCATTTGTATCTCTTCTTTTGTAAAGTGTCTATTGCCCATTTCTTCATTGGGTTACTTTTTTTTTTAGAGTTTTGTCTTTTAAGTACTTTATATATTCTGGATATTAGTCCTCTGTCGGAGGGATAGCTGGCAAAGATCTTCTCCCATTCTGTAGGCTTTCTCTTTAGACTCTTGATGGTTTCCTTTGATGAGCAGAAACTTTTTAGTTTAATGTCATCCTACTTATTCATTCTTGTTTTAATTTCCTGAGCTTTGGGGGTCTTATTTTGGAAGATTCTACCTGTGCCTATATGTTGGAGTGTTGGACCTATGCCCTCCTCTAGTAACTCCAAAGACTCTGGTCTAATTTCCGGGTCTTTGATCCACCTCGAGTTGACTCTTGTGTAGGGTGAGAGGTAAGGGTTTAATTCCATTTTTCTACAACTGGATAACCAGTTTTTATAACACCACTTGTTGAAAAGGCTGTCTTTTCTCCAACATATGTGTTTGACACCTTTGTTGAAAATCAATTGGCTGTAAGTGTGTGGATTTGTTTCTGTATCTTCTATTCTGTTCCATTGGTCTATGTGTCTGTTTTTGTGTCAATGCCATGCTGTTTTTATTACTATAGCTCTGTGTGCTGTTTTTATTACTATAGCTCTGTAGTATAATTTGAAGTCAGGAATTGTGATGTCTCCTGCATGGTTCTTATTGCTGAGAATTGCTTTGGCTATTCTGGGTCTTTTGTTTCTCCATATGAAATGTATGACTGATTTTTCCAGGTCTGTGAAGAATGACATTGGTATTTTGATAGGGATGGCATTGACTCTGTAGATCACTTTTGGTAGGATGGCCATTTTGATAATATTTATTCTGCCTATTCAACAGCAAGGGAGAGCTTTCCGTCTGCTAAGATCTTCAATTTCTTTCTTTAGTGTTTTATAATTTTCAGTGGAGAGGTCTTTTACCCTGGAAGTTGTTTCTGCCTCAGGACATTTACACAGCCTGTTCCCCTTGCCTGGAACCCCCACCCTACCCCACCCAAGACCAATTCAGTTCTTTTTTGTTGTTGTTGTTGTACCGGGGATTGAACCCAGGGGCTTTCCATCTCTGAGCTACACCCCCAACCCTATTTTATGTTTTATTTTGAAACAGGGTCTCACTAAGTTGCAGAGGGTCTTGCTAAGTTGCTGAGGCTGGCTGTGACTCAGCCTCCCAAGTATTACAAGCATGCACCACCAGGCTCAGTTCAGTTCTTTGTTTAACAAATTTCTTTCTTTCTTCCTGGGATTAAACCCAGGGGCTTTCCACCTCTGAGCTACACCCCCAGCCCTTTTTATTTTGAAACAGAGTCTCCCTAAATTGCTGAGTCTGGCCTTGAACCTACCATCCTCTTGTCTCAGCCTCCCAAGTACTAGGATTATAGGTGTGTGCCACCATGCCTGGCTCAACAAATCTCTTTCTATCTTCCAGACCTGAGCATAATTTTTTCCTGAGAGACACTTCCTCTGACCTCTCAGGATTACATATTCAAAACAAAACTTAGGAAATAATTTAGGGAGCCGGGCAAGGTGGTGCACACCTGTAGTTTCAGTACTTGGAAGGAGGAGGAGGAGGAGGAAGAGGAGGAGGAGGAGGAAGAGGAGGAGGAGGAGGAAGAGGAGGAGGAGGAGGAGGAGGAGGAGGAGGAAAAGAAGCTAAAGTAGACCCCCAGTATAGGTTCCCATAGCACCTGGCAGGTCCTTCCACAGAGAGCTAACCACAGTCTGTAAGGGTAACTCGATAGGGGTCTACTGAGTCTGTCTCCCCTTCTAGACTCTGAGCTCCATAGGCTATGTGTCAGCAGATGCTAGTGGACCCCTGGCTGCAGCAGGAAGCGGAGACATAGGTTACATGCGGGGAGAGGAGGCAAAGATCTCTCACTTATCTTGGACCTCCCCTTCCAGGTGGGTGGGAAATTTTCAGGATGTTCAGACCACCCGCCCAGCAGGGTCTGCTCTGGCCCTGGCCTTTTTCCAGTTGGAGCCATTAGGTCCAGACCCTCTCACCCTGCCCTCTTCCCAGTGGAGGAACAACCCTAGAGATGGGGTGGGAAAGGGATGCATTTTTATAGAAACAGGCATCAGTCTAAAGGAAGCAAGAATAAGACATTCTAGACTTCTGTCAGCAACACAGCCATAGGAGTTTAGAAGTTTTATGCTTATAAAGGTTTGCTGAGTGACAACTATCCAGCCAGGGAAAATGTTTCCTTCTCTCTTTTTTTATTTTTTATTTTTTTGGTACTGGGGATTGAACCCAGGGGCATTCTACCCCCAGGCTACACCTCTAGCCCTTTTTATTTTTATTTTGAAACAAGGTCCCACTAGGTTGATGAGAGTCTCACTACTTGTGGAGGCTGTCCTCGAACCTGTGATCCTCCTGTCTCAACCTTCCAAGTACTGAGATTACAGGCATGCACCATCACGCTGGGTTCCCAGCTCCTTCTCTTAACCAAGTAAATAAAACTGCAGGATTTACCCAAAACATATTAAAGCCCCCTGGCCAAATTTTTGTACCTTGGCAAGATAAGATAAAAAATATCATCAACTCCTACGTGGCTCACATTTATTAAATGCAGGTCCCAAGTACAGTACCAGGGTCTCAGGTAAGCTCTTGACACATATAAGCCTCCTGAACAATCACCCCAAACTCCATAAGGTTGAAGCTGTTCCTCTTCTCATTTTATGAATGAGGAAACTGAGGCCTAGGGAAACTGAGTATTTTTTTTTTTTGGCAGTACTAAGGATTGAACCCAGGGGCATTCTACCTCCGAGCTACACCCCCAGCCTTATCTTTTAGTGTTTTATTTTGAAGCAGGGTCTCACTAAGTTGTGGAGGGCCTCACCAAGTAGCTGAGGCTGGCCGTGAACCTGCAATCCTCCTGTCAGCCTCCCAAGTACTGGGATTACAAGCGTGTGCCACCATGCCCGGCTGGAAACTGAGTATTCTCTTGAATAGTTCTTTTGTCTTCTTGACACCCCACAGCAGCCCCCAGGAGGAGAGAAATGTGGCAGAAGGAATGCTTTGTGTTCTCTGACCTGCATCCCCTTCCTGGACACACAGGCAGGGCACATTCTCACACTCCCTGAAGTTAGTAGAATTGGGTGACTGCATTCTGGCCAATGGAATTACACATCATCCCAGGGACAAGGCAGTAAGACTGGGTACACCTCTTCTGATTTTCAACCTCCCTTTCCACATGCAGAAGTTTTAGGAATGGATTCCAGGGAAATCTAGGGGAGTCACTGATTGGAAGAGAGCTGCCAAGAAGGGCCCCAACCTACATGAGACTTTTCATAAATGAGAAATAAACTCTGATTAAGCCTCCAAGATTCTTTATTTGTTGCAGTGTTGTTGTTATCAGCGTTGAATGATGGGCAAGGAACAGAAAATTGGAGACCCCGACTCGGTTAAGGCAGGAGGCATTTTATTACCGCAGGGCTACCTCTCTCCAGCAAGACAGAAAAATGGCAGCCTCTTGTACAGTTCACTGTTTCTTTTTATAGAGAACAAGCAGAGTTTGCGGGTTATGCTTTAAATCGACCAATCATAGTAAAATTTTCCTTATTTAGAAGCAAGGGGGTAGGTCTAGGGGTGGAGACTGAGCCTACAGGCAGGAACCAATTTCACGGGCTTTGTCCAGGGGCAGGAACCAGTTTCCCAGGCTTTGTTGGCCAAAGGTCAGGGAGTCTAATTTTAGGGTAGAAAACGAGGCTAAAAAAATTACTTTTAGGGCATGTTATCACAATCAGCATTAATAACACTGAATAAAACTGTGTATCAGCTATCAATTACTACAACAATGCTGCATAACAAACCATCCCAAAACTAGGTATCTTAAAATAGCAATCCATCTATTTGGTTCTTGACTTCATGGATTGGCACTTTGGGCTGGGCTTGGTTAAGTTTCTTCTGGTCTTGGTTGGACTCACTCATCTGTGGTGAGCTATTGGATAATCTGGTGACAGGCTAGGATAGCCTTGGCTAAGTCAACTTGTCCCTGCTCCGCAGTCTCTTACACTCAAGCACGATGGACCAGGCTTGTTCACATGGGAACTGAGAGGATCCATGAGAATGAACAGAAGCTAAAAGACCTAGTAAGGCCCAGTCTTAGAACTGGCAGTATCTACTACATTCTATTGGCCAAAGTGAGTCACACAGCGGAGTCCAAGGGGTGATGAAATAGACTCCAGAATGGAAGGGTTTCAAAGTCACATTGCAAAGAGGCTGGAAACAGGGAGGCAGGTCCTTGAAATCAGTTGGCTTTTGTTTTTGTTTATGTTTTTACTTTATTTTTTATTTTTATTTATTTATTTTTGTGGTGCTAGGATTGAACCCAGGGGCATTCTACCTCCGAGCTGCACCCCCAGCCCTTTTTATTTTCTTGAAACAGGGTCTCACTAGGTTGATGAGAGTCTCACTAGTTGCTGAGGTTGTCCTCGAACCTGTGATCCTCCTGTCTCAGCCTCCCAAGTACTGGGATTACAAGCGTGTGCCACCATGCCCGGCTTTGTTTTTGTTTTGATTGGGGATTGAACCCAGGGGCATTCTACCTCCAAGCTACACTCTCAGCCCTATTTTATTCTTTTATTTTGAGACAGGGTCTTGCTAAATTGCTGAGGCTGGCCTCAAACCTGTGATCCTAAGCTGGGCACAGTGGCGCACGCTTGTAATCCCAGTACTTGCAAGGCTGAGACAGGAGGATAGCAGGTTTGCAGCCAGCCTCAGCTACTTAGTGAGGCCCTCTGCAACTTAGTGAGACCCTGTTTCAAAATAAAGAATAAAAAATAGGGCTGGGGGTGTAGCTCGGAGGGAGAATGCTCCTGGGTTCAATTCCCAGTACTGCAAAAAGCAAAACAACAACAAAAAACCCTGCAATCCTCCTGGCTTAGCCTCCCAAGCACTGTGATTACAGGCGTGTGCCACTGCACCCAGCACAGAAGTCAGTTTTGCAAACAATCTACTCTAGGAGGTTTCAGTGCCCCATTTGAAAGTAAAGGAAACTGAGGCTCGGGGAGGTGAAATACCAGTGAATGGAAGAATCAGGATTTAAGCAAACCCTGGGCTCTCCCACCCCAGGCTTCCCTAGTGACGTCACAGGCTGGTCCTCTTCCATCAGGAGGTCTCCACATCTGCGAGCTGAACTGGAATTCAGTACCAGGCTTTCAGGGAAAGAGGCCCAAAAATCTGGATCTTGCTCCACTCTTTGGAAGAAGAGGTCATCTTTCCAGAAACTTGGGGCTAGGGACCACACTGAGCTTCGAGCCATAAGCTGTGCCTGCAGAGCCCTAAGGCCCACAGGCAGGCCTTCCCTTCTTAGCCCCAGAAACCAGCTTCACTGTGTGGCCCATGCCCTTCCCACTCCCCCTCTGTGTCTCAGTATCAGGGTTCAAAGGAGAAGGAGACCACAGCCAATAGCCCAGCGCCCAGAATCACAGCGCTGGGCTCAAACACTGACCCATGTGCTGCTTGTTTTTTTGAACCTAGGGCTTGTCATATGCTAGGCAAGTACTCTACCCCTGAGCTACATCCCAGTCTTGCATTTTATTTTGGTACTGGGGATTGAACCCAGGAGCATTCTACCTCTGAGCTGCACCCCTAGCCCTCGATCCCCCTGTATGAGCCCCCCAAGTACTGGGATTACAGGTGTGCACCACCACACCTGCCTCCCTTTATTTTGAGACAGGTTCTCCCTAAGTTGCCCAGGCTGGCCTTGAACTTGCAATCCTCCTACCTCAGCCTCCTGAGTAGCTAGGATTACAGGCATGTGCCACCATGCGCAGCCTGACTCACTTGCTGTTGTTCCTGGACAAGTCCCCAACCCTCCCTGAGCCTCACGCTTCTCTTCTATAAAACAAGCACAAGAAGACAGGAGTCACCACCACCATGAGGCTGTTGTGAGAATTGAATGAGGGATGCACAGTGGAAATGAGCCACTTAAAATACCGACTAGGCGCCAGAGTGTTGTGGCACACACCTATAATCCCAGCTACTCAGGAGGCTGAGACAGGAGGATCACAAGTTCAAAGCCAGCCTGGGCAACTTAATGAGACTCTGTCTCAAACAAACAAACAAACAAACAAACAAACAAACAAACAACAAATAGGAAGGGCTGGGATGCAGCTCAGCGGTAGAGTACCCCTGGGTTCAATCCCAGTATCACAGTAAATAAATACAGAAAAGTACCTACTGAGGCAGGGATGTGGCTCAGGGGTACAGCACTTTCCTAGCATGTGCAAGGCCGTGGGTTTGATCCCCAACACTGCAAAATAAATGAATAAGAATAATAAAAATAAATAAATACAAAGATAAATTACCTACTATACTCAAGGTGGGCTTAATAGCTGGCAGGTGTGTATTAATATCATCTCAACCAAACCCTCATTTTACAGAGGAGAAAATAGAAGCTCAGACAAGTAATGAGACTTGCCAAGGCCACACAGCTAAAAAGTAGTAATGTTACCACCATCCCCAGCTTTCTCTGATTCTAGAAGCTAAGGTCCTAACTTCTCTAGAACTAGGGTCCTGAGTTTGAGTCTCGACCCTGTCCACCATAGCTGTGTGACCTTGGGCAAGCCACTTTTCTCTCTGAGTTGTTGTTGTTGTTTGGTACAGGGGATTGAACCCAGGGGTTCTACCTCTGAGCTAGACCTTCAGCCCTATTATTATTATTATTATTATTATTAGTAGTAGTAGTAGTAGTATTTGCAGTACTGGGGATTGAACCCAGGGGCATTCTACCTCCGAGCTACACCCCCAGCCCTATTTTTTATTCCTTATTTGGAAATAGGGTCTCACTAAGTTGCGGAGGACCTCACTAAATAGCTGAGGATGGCCACGAACCTGCGATCCTCCTGTCTCAGCCTCCCAAGTACTGGGATTACAAGTGTGTACCACCACGTCCGGCCCTTTTATTTTTAATTTTGGAACAGGGTCTCACTAAGTTGCTGAGGCTGGCCTCAAATCTGCGATCCTCCTGCCTCAGCCTCTCAAAATACTGGGATTGCAGGTGTGTGCCACCACTCCTGGCTCCTCATCTTTATAAATTAGGAACTGCCTCATAATGCTGTGGGAATCAATCAGAAAACACATGGGAAATACTTAAGCCAGGTGTGGAGGCACATGCCTGTAATCCCAGTACTGAGACAGGAGGATCACAGGTTTGAGACCAGCCTCAGCAACTTAGCAAGACCTTGTTTCAAAATAAAAAGTAAAAAGGGTTGGTGGTGTACCTCAGAAGTAGAATGCCCATGGGTTCAATTCCAAGTTAAAAGAAAAAAAAAAAAGAAAGGAGGAAAGAAAGAATGAAGGAACACAGTGCCTAGGAGGGACATTGTATGTGCTCTGCAATCACAGGCTGCCAAATTCATATTGTCATCAGGGCAAGTTGCTTAACTCTGCCTCAGTTTCTCTGTCCATCAAAAGAGCTCATAACAGTCTTGTCCCACGGGGGTGGTCACGAGGAATAAACGAGTTACTGTCCACTAAGCTTCAGCACGGTGTCTGGCACATAATCTGAACATCATAAGCACTTGCTATTATTTTTGAGGTTCCAAAGCCTGTGTGAGGCCGGCATGAGATGATGGGGTCCCCAGCCCCCCACCAGTCGTTGCTCCAGGCACTGCTTCTGCCGTTACTTGGCTATTATTAGGCCCAGCGTCCTCATCTCAAATCCAGATGGGAGAGCGAGCCAGGCGGGCTGGGAAAGCAAGCGGCTGGAAGGCTGGGTTTGGGTTTGGGCTCCCCCCGCCTGCCTGCCCCCTCGCCTGCAGCGGCTCCAGCAGCCACGTCCACACTTGGCTGAGGCTGGTGCTGAGCACTCCCTCCTCTGGGAGGCTCAGAGCCCTTCTGCAGCCTCAGCACTTTCTGCCCGCCCCAGACAGCCCAGGCCTGCACCGGAGCTCTGATGCAGACTCCGCTGACCTCTGGAGCCTGCAAAGGGGTCTGTGGGTCCTCAGGCCTCCGCCGAGGCTTCCTGGATCTGCTGAGCGGAGGGACCCACACACCTGGGTCTAATCCCAGCCTCACCACCAACACACTGCAAATGACTTCCCCTCTCTGAATCTCATTTTCTTTATCTGTAAAATGGACATAATCTTAGCACCTACACAGGGCTGTGGTGATGATGAAGTGAGTGACGAGTACACAGAAGGCACTCAATATGTGTCAGTTATTATTGTTCTTTTGTTCTTGGGGGTGGCAGGCCCTGAGGAATAAACAAGAGATTTGGAGCCGGGCGTGGTGGCGCATGCTTATAATCCCAGTACTTGGGAGGCTGAGACAGGAGGATCGCAGGATCAAGGCCAGCCTCAGCAACTTGTGAGGCCCTCCACAACTTAGTGAGACCCTGTTTCAAAATTAAAAAATAAAATAGGGCTGGGGGTTTGACTTGGAGGTAGAATGTACCTGGGTTCAATACCCAGTACCAAAAAGAGGGAAAGAGTGACTTGTGAAGCTGGGGATCTGGGGTGCAGAAGGGGTCTTCCCTCCATTTGCTGTATGAGTTGGAGTTTGTCCCTTGCCTTCTCTGGGACTCAGGTTGCCTATGTGGACCATGAGGTAGGCATCTAGAACTCTATAATGCCAACACTCAACTGCTACATTCGTGAGTAGTGAGAAGGCTTAACTTTAAAATCTGACAAATCTCCTTATGGTCAAAACTCCCCAGTGGCAGATGAGGGGTGCAGTGACTAAGAACAAGGGTCTGGGTTCAAATTGTGCATGAGGTATGAGATGACTTGGTTTCACTGAACCTGTCTCTTCTGTGTAAGGACGAGAAGTCACAGGACTCAGGCTATCAGGGGCATAGTAATAAAATTGCTACACATGTATTACAAAGGGTGATGTAAGCCGGGTGTGGTGGTGTACACTTGTAATCCTAGTACTTGGGAGGCTGAGACAGGAGGATCACAGGTTCGAGGACAGTCTCAGCAAGTAGTAAGACTCTCATCAACCTAGCGAGACCCTGTTTCCAAATAAAAATAGGGCTGAGAGTGTAGCTCGGAGGTAGAATGCCTCTGGGTTCAATCCCGAGTGCCATAAAAAATAAAAAATAAAAAAAAGGGTGATGTATTATAAAGGATCATAAGGCCAGGCGTGGTGGCGCACGCTTGTAATCCCAGTACTTGGGAGGCAGAGACCGGAGGATCTGGGTTTGCGGCCAGCCTCAGTTACTTAGTGAGGCCCTCCACAACTTCATGAGACCCGGTTTCAAAATAAAGTATAAAAAATAGGGCCGGGGGTGTAGCTCGGAGGTAGAACGCCCCTGGGTTCAATCGCCAGTACCGCAAAAAATAAAATAAAATAAAGGATCATAAGGTCCAACCCACCAGACAATGATTACACAGTGCCCCCGCCATGAACCTGAACCCCTCCAGACACCAGGGACCCCTTAGAAGTCATGAGAGGTCCAGGCCCATCCAGAGCCCTCCTGTTTGTCTGGGAGGCAGTGGGCATTCCGTGCCCCTTCGCCTCCTCCAAGGCTGGAAGTTTGTCTGCCACTGTTGCCCAGAGACACCGGAGCCCGATGACATCATGAGGTGATGGCCTTGCCAAACTGGTTTGAGAAATAAGCCTCAGTCCCACCCCAGGGTGCTGGCTATGACCTCAGGGGCTTTCGCTTCCATCCAGGAGGAGGAAGGTCACAGCCCTTGGGCCAGGCCAAGCCCAGCAAGAAGCAGTTCTGCTCCAGGACCCGGCGCCCCAGCCTCACTGGCCGGGCTGTTCTACAAAGTCCTCTGGCCCCACTTCCCTTCCTTCGCGCATGCTCTTCCTTCCCCAGCTGCTTCCCCCCGTCCTCTGTGCTCCATCGCTTCTACAGAACAGACACCATCTCTCCCCCTACTTTTTTTTTTGTACTGGAGCTTGAACTGAGGGGTGTTCTACCTCTGAGCCATACCTCCAGCACTATTTTTTTTTAATTTGGAAACAGGATCTCACTAAGTTGCTGAGGGTCTCGCTCAGTTGCTGAGGCTGGCCTCAAACCTGCAGTCCTCCTGTCTTAGCCTCCTAAGTACTGGGATTATGACATGTGTCACCACACCCAGCTCCCCCTTCTACTTGGTGTTGTGACTCCAACTGCAGGCCCCACTCCAACCCATCTCTCCCTCCTCCGTCCCTCCCATTGCCCAGCAGTTTCCTGGTCTCAGCTGGCCATGACAGGGATCTCTCTGAAAGCCTTGGAATTTGATATTGTCCAGGCTGGGCTGAGGGAGCGCAGGGAGCTCACAGCACAACAACTCCATTGTGCAGATGAGGAAACTGAGGCTCCAAGGTGACCAAGGCCTTGTGTGGGGCAGAGCCAGGGCTAAGACCCATCACCCTTTTTGCCTTTAAAAAAATTTTTTTTTGTACTGGGGATTGAACCCAGGGCCTTGTACATGCTAAACAAGTGCTGTACCACTGAGCTACATCCCCAGCCTCCTCTTTTTTTTTTTTTTTTTTTTTTGCGGTACCGGGGATCAAACCCAGGGGCGTTCTACCTCCGCGCTACACCCCGGCCCTCTTTTTTATACTTTATTTTGAAACCGGGTCTCACGAAGTTGCGGAAGGCCTCACTAAGTAGAGAGAGAGAGAGAGAGAGAGAGAGAGAGAGAGAGAAAGGAAGAGAGAGAGAAAGAGAGAAAGAGAGAGCTGAGGCTGGCCGCGAACCAGGATCCTCCGGTCTCTGCCTCCCAAAGTACTGGGATTACAAGCGTGCGCCACCACGCCCGGCTCAGCCTCCTCTTTTTGCTTTTTTGTTTTTTTGGTACTGGGTTATCAAGGGGATCGACCCCAGGGGCATTCTACCTCCAAGTGACACCTCCAACCACCTTTATTTACTTATTTATTTATTTGTTTATTTGTTTATTTTAAAAGAGGGTTTTGCTAAGTTGTTGAGGTTGGCCTCAAACCTTTGATACCCCTGTCTCAGCCTCCCAAGTACCAGGATTACAGACGTTTGTGACTGTGCCCGGCTTCTTTTTGCTTCTTGTTTTGTTTTGTGGAACTGAGGGATTGAACTCCAAGCTATACCCCCAACTCTTTTTGTTTGTTTATTTTGAAACAGGATTTTGCTAGGTCACTGAGAGTCTCACTAAATTGTTGAGGCTGGTCTTGAACCTGCGATCCTCCTGTCTCAGCCTCCTAAGTACTGGAATTACAGGTGTGCACTACTGCGCCTGGCTTCTTTTTGCCTCTTGACCCCAGGCCTGGGCTTTTCTTGCAGGACCCTGACTGGGGAGAGGGGAAGCCGGGGTGACTCAGTGAGCCAATGCTGGCACTTTGGTAAAATATTCATTCTTGGACTTGGGCTATGGAGCAAAATATTACCCTTGGCTCCTGAGCTGCTCCAGCTCCTCCCCATTCTGCCAGTTCAGGTTGGACCTGAAACAATCTGGATCCTTCCTGTTATAGCCCTTCACTCTAGGAAGACTTAAAGAGGGCCAGTCCATCATCATCATCATCCTCCTCTTCCTCCTCCTCCTCCTCCTCCTCCTCCTCTTCTTCTTCTTTCTTGGTACTGGGGATGGAACTCAGGGGCATTCTACCTCCAAGCTACATCCCCAGCCTTTTTGGAATAGGGTCCCACTAAGTTGCTAAGGGTCTCACTAAGTTGTTGAGGCTGTTCTCTAACCTGTGATCCTCCTGCTTCAGCCTCCCAAGTACTGGGATTACAGGCTTGTGCCATCACATCTGGCTCAACCCCTCCTTTTTAGAGATGGGCAGATGGAGGGCCACCTCCTTTTCCTACTCACAAGCCTCTTGGCCTTTACACACATAGTTCCTTTGTCACAAATGCCCTTCCTTACCTTTCCCCCTCCTCTGTGAGGTGAATTTCTTTGTACTCATCTTTAAGGATCAGTTTACAGCCCCCCTCTGAGAAGCCTTCCAGGATTTCCCCCATCCTAGAGGCTGCAAGGTGGAGAGAAAGGGCTTCAGCATTGGGAAGAATTCCACTGCCATTACAGGCCCCAGGGTGCCTCACTCCCCTGAGGTGTTTTTGTTTTTGTTTTTTTGCGGTACTGGGGATTGAACCCAGGGGCATTCTATCTCCAAGCTACACCTCCAGCCCTATTTTTAGTCTTTATTTTGAATCAGGGTCTCACTAACTTGCAGAGGGCCTCACTAAGTAACTGAGGCTGGCCACAAACCTGCAATCCTCCTGTCTCAGTCTCCCAAGTACTGGGATTCCAAGCGTGCACCACCACGCCCGGCTACTTCCCTGAGTTTTTACTTTTTCCTCTGTAGAATCAGGCTATAACTATCTTGCACAGTGGTCAGTGTCCAACAGTAATCTGGCATGCACCAAGTTCTCAGCAAATATCAGGGCTCTCCTCGAAGGATGTTTACTCTTTCCTGGGCTGTGGCTGTCAACTTCCCCAGTCTCTACTGCTGGGCTGCCCTTTGATCTCTAGATCACTGCCACCACCAGTCACCGGTCAAGGAGGAAGAGGAAGAGGTGGGCAGGTCGGTCTGGAGGTGGACTGGGGCCCTAAGGGCTTGACCTCAGGGGCAGGCTACAAGTCCCTACAGTACTACCAGAGGTGAACGCGGGAGAGTGAGAGATTGAAGCCCAAGCACGCAGGTGCTCACCTGTGATTCTTCCCAACCTGCAGAAGGACTGAGCTAGCACTAATGAGGCCATTCATTGGAGCCAACGGCTGCCACTCAAGCAGGCCCTAAGACTACTAGGGGGCCTAGGTGTGTCCCACCCATGGGGCAGTCCTGAGGGGTGGAGATTTCAAGTATAACAGAGTTGGCCTTGGAGGATGTTCACCCTCATTCAGGAGAATGATGGCACCTAGGCCAGGTAGAGAAGGCCTAGCACCTTGAACTATATCCTCCAAACTGGGCTCTGTTTACCTCTCCTCCCATGTGACCAGCAGGTCGCTTCCTTCTCTGTGCCTCAACTTCCCAATGTATGTAATGGGACCACCTCTCAGGGGGTGGGGATGAAATGAGATGGCACATGGAAAAGAGTCTCTGAGCTGGGAGCAGTGGTGCATGCCTGTAATCCCAGTACTTGGGAGGCTGAGACAGGAGTATCGCAGGTTTAAGACCAGCCTCAGCAATTTAGTGAGACTCTCAGCAACCTAACAAGACCTTGTTTCAAAATAAAAAATGAAGCCCAGAGTGGTGGCACACGCCTGTAACTCCAGTATTTGGGAAGCTGAGATAGGAGGATTGCAGGTTCAAGGACAGCCTCAACAAGTAGTGAGATGCTCATCAACCTAGCAAGACCCTGTTTCAAAATAAAAATAAAATAGGGCTGGGGATGTAGCAAGGTAGAATGCTCCTGAGTTCAATCCCCAGCTCCACAAAAAATAAAAAATAAATAAATTAAATAAAATAAAATAAAAAATGAAGCTGAGGCATGTTGGTGCATGCTTGTAATCCCAGTACTTCGGAGGCTGAGACAGGAGGATCGCAGGTTCATGGCCAGCCTCAGCAACTTAGCAAGATGCTGTCTCAAAACAAAAGAGTAAAATAGGGCTGAGGGTGTAGCTTGGATGTAGAATGCCCCTGGATTCCATCCCCAGTATAAATAAATACATGCATAAATGCATAAATGCATAAATAAATAAATAAGAAAAGGGCTGGGGATGTAGCTTGGATGTAGAACGCCCCTGAATTCAATTCCCAGTAACACACACACACACACACACACACACACACACACACACACACGCACAGAGTCTCTTGAGTATATACTAAGCCTCTTCCTAGATGTGTGTGTGGGGGGGTGTTAGGGTTAGGATCTGAACCCAAGCTCTTCTGGCACAACAGGAACCATCTTCCCATAATCCCACATTTTAGTGCTTATAAGTACTGATGCTAGACTCAGACAGTGCTAAGTATGAATCACAGCTATGGGCTTTTGTCCTCAACTGTATAATGGGACAATAATTCTAGTATTATTCATTTGTTATGGGGATTATATGCCTGATCTATGGCAAGTACGGAACAAATCAGTTGATTTGTGTGTGTGTGTATGGTTCTGGGGATTGAACCCAGGGGTGTTCTACCTCTGAGCTACACCCCCAGGCCTATTTTATTTTTTATTTTGAAACAGGGTCTCACTAAGTTGCAGAGGGCCTCACCAAGTTGCTGAGGCATGAGTTGATATTTTTATAGTTTTTAACAGCAAGTACTCCATCCTCCCAGGTTCCGCCCCCTTTGGTCTCCATGGAAACCCATGGGCGGCTTCAGGGCCTCCAACACTCCAGATGGAGTGGCTTACCCCTGTGGATCTGAGCTCTTGGGTCCCCTGGCTGTTGGGTCTTGAAAATGTTGGCTCTCTCTGGGCCTCGATTTCCCCACTTGATGAATGAGAATCTGGAGCCCCTATTCCCTGTTTAGGACTCCAGCGCTCCAAGAGGCAGACACTGAAGGGCTTGGAAGGGAGAAGCATGCTAGGTGCGGCAGTGTATGAGCAAAGGTGTGTGGGCTGGGGAGGACCTATTGTAAGGTTGATCCAGCTCCATCTCAGATGGTCCCCGGCAGTTCAACACAGGGTTAAAGTGCTGCTGGCTACTCAGTCCCTGTTCGGAAGTGTCCCAGACTAGGTTCCCGAAAGCGGCCTGGGGACGGGAGCGGAGCTTGAGCTTGGACGTGAGGAGTGGGTGGAGTCGAAGGAGGGGACGTGGTCTCACGAACAAAGAGGAGGACGGGGAGGGCCTGTCCGGAGGCGTCTGGGACTCGTACGGTCCCAGGCCGCTTACCCCGGCTCGGGGCATCCTCCTCAACTTTGGTATGGCGCCTGCATCCAACCTACCGACGTCCACCGACTCGCCAAACACACCAGGGAAGCAGCCCCAAAACTACAGTACCCAACATCCCTGGGCCGGGATGGGCGGGGTCTCTCCTGGGGCGTGGCCATAAAATTGAATTTACCCAATGGAGCACCAGGGTGGGCGGGACCCACACGACAATTGGCTGGTGCGGCGAGGTGGGGCGGGGCCAGCGAGGCTGCTGGCGCGGCTGGACGGGCGGCTCTAGCAGAGTCCAGGGGACGGTTGCTGCGCGGGCCTGGGATCCCAGGTCTCCGCGCCTTCCGCCCGACTGTCTCTAATCCATCAGTCGGGTCCTGAGCAAGCTAACCTGAGGCCGAGCCGGACGGAAGGGCTGGACTGAGAGGTGGGTGTGTAGACCTCGGTCCTCCGAAGGGTCCAGGGGGTGGAACCCGGACATCTAGACGGGGGTTCTGGAACTCCCAGACCTGGGAGCCTCAACCCAATCACGGGAGCCCTAAGCCAAAGGGTAAGGCTCTAAGGCTATGGGGGAGGACGCCTACGGACCCCCAAGAGGCACTAGGACCCCCAGGAGCTCTAATGAGGGGGCAGGTACCTTGAGGAATATCCCAAGACCTCCGAGGCCCCTCACAATCTCCAGGGACCCCAGACTGAGGGACACAGCAGCGAGGATTTCTAAAAAGGAAGAGACTTCTCACAGTCCACTGGGTGTCCTAGATTAGACCCTTAGGGACCCCTGCCCTTGGGAAAAAAAACATGGGAAGCACAGAGTGTCCACTGAACCTAAGGCTGGGAACCACTGAGTGATACTGGGGGAGCAGAGTTACCCCAAACAAAGTAGGTAGATAAGAGGCAGGGACCCTAACAGACAAGGGTAATGAAGTTGACACCTACCTAAGCCCACCAGGACCGGAGAAGCAAGCAGTGACTCGAACAGGCAGGGTCTGACAAACCCCCAGACCCATTCACCGGATGGGGTGACTCGCCAAGTGACTCTTCTGGAGAGGGGGAAGGCATGATTGAGAGATGAATCAACAAGTGTGTGGGGAGAGAACAATCCCCGGTCCGCTTCAGTCACCATCTAGTAACTAGGAACCGAGGTGTGCGAGTTGGACTAGGAGGCTGGGCCAGGATTTAGGGGTCCAGTGTCCTGGGCTCCTGGGGACACTTTGGAAGGGGACTTCAGAAGCTGGAAATGCCCCCAATTTTTATTATATTCCTGTCCTCAGAATCTTTGAGTTCTTTCTTCCTTCTGTGACAAGTCCCTGGCCCTCTCTTGGACTGTCTTGGTTTGCCTGAGGTCCATAGGTTGGGTGGGTCAGCTTCTGAAGGCCCTTCCGGCTGGGAAATGATTGTTAAGTGTGTGAATTGGCAGGAAGAGCTGGGTCCCCGGACACCTGGCTTCTCCAGGTTAGGACAGTTAGCTCAGGGGGAGGGGAGGAGAAGGGTGTGCACCTAGGGCTGGCTCCAAGAATTGGAAGACCGTGTAGCAGCACCCGTACCTGGGGAATGAGAGCTATGCTAGTAGCAAGGTTCAGCCCACAGCCAGGGGCTGAGCTTGTGGAGCAGGTGGGGGCTGGGCAGGCCCTGGAGATGGGTGGGTGGGGCAGGAAACCACAAAGACTGGCGTGCACCCCCTGGTGGTGAGCACACCTAGGGTGGGCCTCGCTGGGCGTCCTGCTTCTCAATCGAGAGGTCCCTGCCCTCCCTGTTTGAGGCTTAGACAGGATGCGGGTCCAGCTTCGGCCACACAACAGACTGGTAGCCAAGCTGGCAAGGCTGGGACAGGGACACCTACTGGGTTTGGTGAGTTTTCCAGCAAAACACCCTAGAATAGAGGGCAACTCCCAGCCAGGAGCTACATCACAGGATGGGACAGCAATGGATGCTCGTGGGATAGAGAGGGAAACTGAGGCAACAGAGCTCAAGTGCCTGTGGTTTCTAGAAGCCTCAGCAGGCCTAACTCATGTCTGTCCCCTGCAGAATTCCTTGAGGTGGTGTCAGGTGCCATAGGCACTGGGAATCTCACTAGGAAGTGACAGACGGAGCTAGGGGCCAGCGAGATGGCAGACGAGGCCTTAGCCGGGCTGGACGAGGGAGCCCTCCGGAAACTGGTAAGTGGCCACATTACCCCCCTGTAAGGTGGGCAAGCCAAACCAGAGAAGCAGGGCCAGTCTAATGGAAAGAGAGGATAGGGGAAGGGTCGCGAAGAGGGGGACTGGGCCAGGCTGGTTCCATGTGGCTGACGCAGAGGCCCCTATGGCATGTGCCTGTTCATGCCAGGTGCTGAAGCCTGGTCCCTCCCAGCCCCCCACCCTTGCCACCACCTGTTTAAACAGTAACTGGAGACTCGCCCATGTGCAGCCACAGGTGTGGGGAGGCTGGATCTGCCCCTCCCCAGCAAGAGCCTGGGCAGTGCCCACCCCTGGAAGCTGGCCCAATGATAATGGTAGCAACAATGATTAATAATGCCAGGGCACAGCAGGGGGCAGGCTGGGTGCACCATCTCCCAGAGTGTTCACACCAGCTCCAAGGGCCAGGACACGCTGCTCAGAGAGATGAAGTCACCTGCCCAAAGGCACGCAGTTAGAAGCTGTTATCACGATCCAAACCCCAGAGGGGGCCGTGGGGGACCAAGAATCCTGCGAAAATCAAGGCTGGAAGAACGCCTAAGAGAGAATCAGGTTTTCTGGGCCCTTATGGAGTTCTGTGACTTCTAGGCCATCATTTTTCTGCTCTGAGTCTCAGTTTCTTTACCTGTATAATGGGAGGAGGTATGTGTGAACACACAAGTTGGGTCCTAGGTGTGAGGTTTGGGATAGAGGCAGGATGGTCCACTCCATCCCCTTTCCTAGCTCCCTACCCCCATGCAAAGAGAGGCTGGGGGGGGGGCACAGCAGGGCAGAGACAAGCCAACCAGCAAGGCCAGGCAGCAGCTGACCTGGGTGGGTGGGGGTGGGGCTCTGGCCCCTGACCCTTGCCCAAGGGAGAAAAATTAAAGATTTACTTTCCTTAGAGGAAGACAAATGACCCACTCCACCCCCATACTAGTCCCCTGGAGGCAGAGGATGGAGCCACCCAGCCTAGCCCAGCCACTGGGCAGTGTCTGCTGCTGCTCTGACCTCCCCCAAGGGACTTGGCCTGTGAATCCTCAGACCAGTTAGGCATAGTGGTACATGCCTGTAATCCCAGTACTTGGGAAGCTAAGACAGGAGGATCATGGTTCAAGGCCAGCCTCAGCAACTTAGCAAGATTCTCAGCAACTTAGTGAGACCCTGTTTCGAAATAAAAAATAAAATAGGGCTGGGGGTGTAGCTCAGAGGTAGAATGTCCCTGGGTTCAATCCCCAGTACCACAAAAGAAAAAAAAAAGTCCTCGGACCAATGTCTTAGATTCTCTGGATGTCTGCAGCTGCCACCCTGCAGCCTGGAGGGGATGGGTTGGGTCACCAAAGGTGGCCACCAGTCAGCTCAACCCCTCCCTCAGCAAGTCAGTCCTAATGGGGTAGCAGAGTCAGAGCGTTCCAGAGAGCCAGACCCAGCACCCTGGAGCACACCTGGAATCCCTGTACTTGGGAGGCTGAGACAGAAAGATTGCAGGTTCAAGGCCAGCCTCAGCAATTTAGCGAGACCCTGTTAACAACAGGAAGGAAAGAAGGAAGGGAGGGAGGGAAGCAGGGAGACAGGCTTGGGGTGTAGCTCTGAGGTTGAATGCTCTTGGGTTTAATTCCCAGTACCGGAAAAACCAAAAACAAAAAGAGAGCCAGACCAGGTCTCCGCGCATCCCCATGTCCAAGGGTCCATACTGAGGCTCCAGTATGCTTGTCCAGCCGCCAGTCGCCAGTGAGGTCTGGACACTGGGGAAGGGTTTCAGAGAAGGAACAGGGGCGCTGGTAGAAGTCGGCCCACCCCCGAACCCCTCCCTGGAAAAGGACAAACGAGACCCCGCCCC
>PVJS01036755.1:0-20282 GCA_004027185.1 Glis glis | reverse complement strand
AAAAATTAAAAAAAAAATAAAAAAAAAAAAAAGGAAATAGTTTAACCCAATGGGTGATGATCATTTTAGTTCTTTCCAAAGAAACCTATTTCAGTCATGGAATGAAAACTGGAATTTCCAAGGAATGTGAACTCCCATTGTTGCTAATTTATGGAGATGTTACTGCTATTCTTAAGTGCATATAAAGACTCTAAGTAGAATTATTTGTCATAATTATGATACAAGTAATGTAATTATATTAGTTTTTTAAAAAATGGAAAAATTACCTTGTAAATGTATATTTATATTTGCCAAAATTTTTTAACTCCATCTAGCATATAAAATATTTTAAAAGAATACTAATGAAGTAAGTGAGCAGAATGTAAATTGATCAAGCACTTCAAAACTCATAGGGTGGTTTAAACAATGGGCGAATTTAGTTTAACAGACATAATTAATCCCCATGTTATCCACTAAGGCTTCATGCTAATCTGCCCTCCAGGAACTTTAGGTATCATTTATATAAGGCACTCAGCTTAAAATGATCACATATTAATACAACAATGAAGCATTTTGCCAGTTTAAAATGGAGATAATCTAGGGGAACTTAACTGAAATTCAAATAATAAAATGAATGTTATCAAAAAAATCCCTTTTACATTTTAGTGCTAAAATAGCCCATTAGCAAGACATGTAATTCTTTAAAAAAGAAAAAATGTGTTACATTACATACTTACTGCCTACACTTCTGCATATGCATTTACAAAATGTCACCATTAGCATCGCAATGATAATGTGACCAGTCTCCAAGGCTGTATAATGAATGGTGTTGTTTCAATTAGGAATAAGTAATGCATTTATATGCATTCCAGGTGTAGTAGAACCCCACTAAAGAGTCATTGACTACATGCAACATACCCAAATCATACCCTGATGGAGGCTAATGACAGTAATTAAAATAAAGCGGCACTTATAGGAAGACAGTAGGAATTCAAATGCTCTCTCAGAATACTAGACCACTTTAGTTGTAGAGTGACAAGAATACATGTATGAATATTTGCAAGATGAAAATGCAATAGTTACCTCTTTGTTGTGTTTCTTATCTACCTGGCTCAAAACTGATCCTATCACAGTGTTTCTACTATGTCTAAATGCTCCTAAATTCCAAAAAGCTACCATCACACTTCAGGCTAGCCCTCAATTCATACCACCTTCAGTGTTCATAAACATCAACACTATAACCTTCTTCATATCTCAGCATTACTTTAGATGTTTCCACTTCCTTTCATCTAGTTTGGTGTCCTGTGTATTCAGTACTGTGACCATAGTTCATGTTCAGATCCTCATCATCCCTGTGCTGATGAAATATCCAAGGCAATAACTTATGAATAGATAACGTTTCTATTGACTCATTGTTTTGGAGGTTCCAGTCAATGATCAAGAGGTCCAATTCTTTGGGATTCTGTTGGGGCAGCACATTATGGCAAGAGTGAATAAGAGAGCAAGCACTCACAGCCAGGAAACAAAAGATAAAAAGGAAGGGGCTAACTGGGTGTGGTGGCGCACGCTTGTAATCCCAGTACTTTGGGAGGCGGAGACTGGAAGATCCGGGTTCACGGCCAGCCTCAGCTCTCTCTCTCTCTCTCTCTCTCTCTCTCTCTCTCTCTCTACTTAGTGAAGGCCCTCCACAACTTCGTGAGACCTGGTTTCAAAATAAAGTATAAAAAATAGGGCCAGGAGTATAGCACGGAGGTAGAACGCCCCTGGGTTCAATCCCCAGTACCGCAAAAAAAAAAGGAAGGGGATAGGGTTCAGCAATCCCTTTCCAAGGCACTTCCCCAGTGACATAAGGACCTTCCACTAGGCTCCACCTCTTAAAGTTTCCACTACCTGCTAATAGCACTACCTGAGGGAACTAAACCTTTAACAAAGAGACCTTTGAGGAACATTCAACACATGAACTATAGTAGTACCTTACCCTAGTAGTTGTGGCAATGGACTACTGACTGCTGTGTTATCTCTTCTCTACCATCTTTTCTTCACTGTGCGGCCCAATTTATCTTCTTAGATCACAAGTGGGATAATATCTGCCTTCTTCTCAAAGAACTGGGAGATTCCTTGTTCTTCTACAGTATAAATCTCCAAACACTGCACTGCATGTTGAATATACTTTGTGCTTATAACCCTATCTGATCTTTATAGCTTCATCTACTTCTGTGTCTCCCTACCTACTCTATGCAAAAAACACAAAAACAAAAGGAACAGATTTTCAGGTACTTTTTTACATGACATTAGATGCAATTTTAGTGATAGGAACATTCAAATACTGTAATCAATTATCAACCTACAGTTATACATTGACTATATACAAATGAATCACCTCTAACACATGCATACATCAATCATGTTTTCATAAGAGAAATAAACTGTCTGCAAGAAGAAACTTTTCCCAATTGGTTGAGAGAGGAAAGGGCGAGATGTGTTTGCATGATTTGAAATGTGGGCTGCTTCGTTGGCCAGAACCTGAACAAGGCACAAAGTAATCATGACAGGTACCATACTTACAGTGCAGGAAGATATGAGGCAAGAGATGGAGGGACATAAAGAAAATGGTGTATTCAAGCAGGGAACAAATTTCCCTACACCCTGAGGGCTAAATAGTTGAGTCTATTGAAATGATCTGATGATAAGCAGATTCACAGGGAAAAGGTACTCAATTTAATATTTTGTTGTTGTTTAGGTACAACTCATGAAGGAAAAATGAATACCTAAAACCCCACTGAGATCTAGAATCTTATGTACACTCTTCATGGAGAAGAAGGGAGGTCAGATGTCTGCAATTTAGGGAAGAGCAAATTATTTGTAAGAAAGATGAATGGGCTCTCAGAAGAATATGTAATAGCTGATGACAAAGCCTACCTGGGCTGATGCCAATTTTCTCTCTCCTGTAATATGAGTTAATCTTACTTGGTTGATGAGATTTCTAGGGAAAGATTTACAATAACTCAGTTCCTTTTGAAGGATCCATCTGTAGGCAAATAAGGAAAATTCAGAGCAATCCTCTCCTTGCATTTGCTGTTTCTCAAGTGCCCTCAAGTAACCCGCTTATCAAAGTGGAATATTTGGGGCAGGCATTTCCTGAATTCCTTCGGGATCATGTATATGTTCTTCTACCCTTCAGTTTTCTTTCACCATCTAAGGAAGAATCATATGCCTTGAGTAAAGGTATTTACATAAAATTATTCATTTTTAATGCCAAAGACATTCCATGGTACTAAGAAGACAGTACCATTCCTATGAAAAGAAGAGTTGATTCTACAATGCTTCTGTGAGAGCGTATACCACAGGAAACTCTGGATATGCCTACTCCATGGTGGTTTACAGAATCACACACAATAAAGAGAGGTAATGGAAGCCCCAAAGAGGGTAAAGCACAATTTACCCTTCTTAAGACCCAGTCCTCCCTATTTTTTTAGAAATACCTTCACATTATCCTGTCCCAGGTATCTTTAAAAACATACTGAGGAAAGTGATATTTTAAAATTATTCCTACATGTGTCATCAAGTCTATCAATTCTCAATCAATGTTTTCTAAAGGGAAATTATTTGTAAAGGAAATTACTGATGAAGTCCTTGGCCCTTTATTGTGCAAATATTGATGAATTTGATTACATTCACTGGATACTACATGAAAAATGACAGTTTGAGATACTACTAAGTTTACTGTGCCTTCTCTACAGTCAGAAATACTGTACACAACTATTTTTAATTTAAAGTCTGTCTAAGGCTTGATTGTCTAGACTGTGAGACAGGATTTTGAGTTCATGTGATTTTTTTTTAAGATAATGCTCTCAGAAGAGAGAGCATGAGAAAAAGACAACAAGGCAAAACAAGGATCTAAACTAGTAAGTATCTCAGCTGGAGACTAGTTTCAGCTTGATTCCCAAGGAAGATCTGGAGCATAAATTGTACAACACAGGAAAAAACCCAAACAAGGGAGCTAGTCTTACATAATCTCATGCCAGTTGGTTATTGTTGATACTACCAGTTGTAGAGATAAAAACTAACCTCCTAGGTAAGGTAGCTGCCATTTGGCAGAGAACAACTCTCTAGATATAAATGCAGTCTCAAGCATTAGCAACCGATAATCATCGCAGCTGGGGGTAGGTACACCAGCTCAGTAAAGGGGATCTGGGAAGGTCACCAATAGTGTCCACTGTAGTCTCAGCATCCAAACGACTATTTACTGAATACTAAGCAGAGTTCCAGACTGTTCTGCATACTGTGAAATCTCATCAAGTTCCCAGAGAAAAAGTTTTGTTTTTGTGGTACTTGGGATTGAACCCAGGGGCATTCTACCTCTGAGCTCCACCCCCAGCCTGATTTATTTATTCTTTATTTTGAAACAGGGTCTCATTAAGTTGTGGAGGGCCTCACTAAGTAGCTGAGGCTGGCCACGAACCTGTGATCCTCCTTGTCTCAGCCTCCCAAGTGCTGGGATTACAAGCATGTGTCACCACACCCAGCTCCAGAAAAATATTTAAGTTGAATATAATACTTTGAAGCAGTACTTGAAATATTTTCACCTTCATGACTTTAGTAATTAAGCCTTCAAAATGAACCTACAACTATGAAAACAGGATTTAAAGCATTGCATATGGTATCATGATGTTCCAGAATAGAAATATGAAGCTGATTGTCTATATCCTCAATATACACCAGACACTGCCCCTTCCTCCCTTTTATTCAATGCTTTTAATTGAAGCTATTTATTCAAGTGTCCTTTCTCTACTTTAACCTCATTGTAGGTGATATTTGCATAATTTTCAAATAGAAGTTTCTGTTACTTTTCTATTTAGTAATGTTTGATTCATGGCCAATGAGTAACCAAATGTATTCATGAATCTATACAACTATAATGATATGTTTCTTGGTTCTATAATTCTTTTTATGCCATGGAGAAGGAAGATAAACATGAATAACAGTGATTACTTTGAATAATATATAATTTACTGCTAAAATTGGTTAGAAAGGTTGTGAGTCGGAAATTAATGAAATGATAGGATAGTCATTCCTGATGAAACATTTTCTGGCTAAGAATTAACAAGCACAAAAATCTAATTATTGTCTCATTTAAATAAAACAACAATATAGTTACTTACAGAAAAGAGAAAAATTAAATAGCTCATTCTTGAATTCCATGAAGATACATATTTTCTGATGGTGGGCTAAATATGGAACTGGGAGAGGAGACTGCTTTACTTCTAAGATTGCATGTTTGCACATCATTTTTTTTCTTTCATTTTTAAGATTCTTGGTACAGATGGTGTACCAGGTGGTTTAAAAATTTGTCTAACAACAAAAACAATCTAAAGTCATCACTCCTCTTCTGCAGATGTTGATTTTTGTTCTCATGGCAGCCACCAAGATCAAAAGCTTTTTTCCCCTAAAATGAAAATGCATGTTTTATTTTAGTTTATTTATGCTCAAACCTTAATCCAAAAATGATTTCAAGTGGCTTATAATGATATCAAAAAACAAACATTTGTTCACTTAATTATGTTCTGAGTCTGAGTTGGCTTCCATTTTCTGAATATTTTAGCAGTTGCCTAAGTATTGATTGTAGAGTCTAGGATTTGGCTTTAATCTCTAGATCTACTATGAATCTCCATTTTTAACCTTACACCATCAATGGCCAGATATTCAGAACTTGTAATTTAGAACAAAGTCATTAATATAAACAGATGGCATTTATAGAAATGATGTTGGAGCTTTTTGAAAACTCTGGTATCTTGAATGACAGAGGAAATATGTTAGAACAAGCATAAAAGATGGCTATGGGGTAGCTTAGGTAAGCATTAGATTGGACATTTAGACATGTTAATCAGATAACAATCAAGTACTAGCTATAATTCAAGGATTACAAAAACATGTTAGCCATGAATTAGTCAATAAAGTATGATATTCAGTGCAATTAGTCCCTTTTCTTTAAACATTAAGTCTACTTACATTTCTAACTAAACATGTTCTTTTACAGAAGTTAGTCAATTACATATTAAATTTAATTTAATAAATTATTTTGAACAATAAATATGAACTAAATACTTTGACTATTAGAAAAGTCATCTTTCTGTTCTGTTGAATGTTTCCTAAGTGTATGTGAATTGCATTAATACATAAACTTTATGTTCCAAAGAGCTTGACGTTCAGAAGGAAAGGAGAACTATCTTTTTCAGTTATTTCATGGATATTATAGAGGTGGGGTATAAGTCAAGAAGGAACATGCTGATGGTGATGATCGCCATGAATATTTGCTAAATAAGGAAGAAACTACACTCGAATGTGTTTGTTTGATATTAAAAACTCATACTGGCACATTACGTCATAAAGATTGATCTATAGCTGGGAATGGTGGTATATGCCTGTAACCCCAGGACTTGGAAGCTGAGACAGAAGGATCACAATTTTAAGGCCAGTCTTAGCAACTTAGCAAGAACCTCAGCAACTTAGTGAGACCTTATCTCAAATAAAAAATAAAATAGGTATGGGGGTGTAATTCAGAGGTAGAATGCACCTGTTTTCCATCCCCAATACCAAGAAAAGAAAAAAGATTGAGCTAATACTAGGCTAAATCCTGCTTTAATGAGCAGTGACTCCTTCTGTATAGCACATACTAGACTGAGCTCAGGGGACACAATAATGAATCAGACTTGGTCTCTTGATTTTCATGAGGCTTATCAGCATGTGGATCTCAACTAGAGATGACTGGCTTCCCTACATAGGGCGTGGAGAAGTGGCAAGTGGTAGCTGGATGTGTGAGCTGTTGGGAGGTGCTACTGATTGACATATTGACTGGGCAGTGATTTTTTAAAAATAGGAGTAGGAAATACACAAAAGTAAAATCTCTATTTCTATCAGTTAATTGAAATGCAGAAAAAGGGAAAATGTCATTGCTCTTCTCTCTTTCTAAGGATAACTATTATCCTGATTATGTAACAAATTGATGATGGCTTACTTCATAAATTGTCCTTCATCAGGATCATATGATTTCTCTTTTTAAAATGTTAATATAAAACTAAATAATAAATATAAATACATATTTGTTTTGATATTTTTTTTGATCTGAATGTTCAAAAAGTAGATTCAGAAACTTATTCATTCAAAACCCAATGCCCTGTGGAAAATTCAATTCTTACTATTATTTCAATTCAAAATATCACACAGTGTTTGAAGTTTGACTACAAAGAACAGAAAAAGAAACTGAAAGTTCTGTGTTCTATCCCAGTGAGTAGGATATAGACAAGTCACTAGAACATAAAAAAATAGCTAAAGCTTAATGAGTATGTATAAAACACTCTTAGAAATATATGATTATTTACTTAAATATTTTAATTCATTTCATTTTCAAAACAATGCCATGAGATGGACATTATGAATAAGGTCATTTTACATATGAATAAATAGCAGTTCGTAGAAGTTGAACAACTTACTACAGGTCATGCATTTAGTCAGCAGGAGATCCAGGGTTTGAAATCACACACTGGTTCCAAGACAATTTTATTGATTATTACCATATACTGATTCAATAATTATTTGCTGAATGAATTAAAACATGAGTTTTCCACAAAATGAGTTGTATCTGGATATGACACACAATGATTTAAAATGAAGAGGAGGGAGGTATAAAGATGAGCTACATTGGTCAAGAAAGAGGCAGCATTGAAGTGGAGTGTTGGAAGATAAGTTAGATCCAAGATGCAGAGTAGGATAATCAGTGCATATTATGCATTCCTAAGCACAGGTACAGAAGACAGAGTAGATGAGAAATCTGGATTCTTGTGCATTCCTAAGCACAGGTACAGAAGACAGAGTAGATGAGAAATCTGGATTCTTGTGCATTCCTAAGCACAGGTACAGAAGACAGAGTAGATGAGAAATCTGGATTCTTGTGCATTCCTAAGCACAGGTACAGAAGACAGAGTAGATGAGAAATCTGGATTTCAGGAGACAAAGTCACAGTTCAGAGTGGTTCTCATGAAAGACTATCCTAGTAGTTCAGACATGGGCTTGGACAAATGCTGCCGGGGTTCCCCCCTTTCCTATTTGTTTCTTCCAACATAAAAAGCTATTTTAAGGGGAGGGATTCTTCAGTATACCTGCTTATTGTATGGAATATGTTGGCCTGTTGTTGTATCCTTTTGGTTCATATATTATAAGTATGAATCTTTCTAATTTGAAATGCCCAAGGGTATGATACCAAGGGGAAGATTGTACAGTCATCCGGTAGTATAATCAATAAGAAATCCAAGTCGGCCAGGAATTCAAGGGTCAACATCTTTGACTCTTGTCATTGAAACTCATTAACTGTATGACCTTGGTTAAGTTACTTACTTCAGAACTATTGTGAAGATTAAACTAGTTGAATATATGCAGCACACTAGACCAGCAACTGGGTCATGTACAGCCTGTATAAGATTCACTGTTATATTTGTTGTTTTTTATCTGAACTGCTAGAGGTAAAAGGGAGCTCATCCTGCTTTAGCCTTTTCCTTTTTAATGTCAAGTCTCACTTGACTTTAAATATTTTAGACTTTTCCTCTATTGTCATTTGTTTCCCTTTGTTAAAAACTCTAATTTATCCAACAAAAATATGTTCCTTTAATATAGGGGCAGTCACTACTGCAAACACTTCACCAAATATAATTTTTAGATGCTCCTTGAGTGTTTTTCTTTCATTAATATAGGTAAATAAGGAGTTTGCATTCTATAAATTCCGAGAGTTTTGCATTATTTTCTCCTAGAATGCCAATAGGTCACTGGTTGCTTTCATGTCCATGCTTTTTAAATGGCAGTGTAGCCTCAGATTCATAGAAACATAGCCATCAGAGCAGAGGTGGAAGAAGCAGGGGATGTGAATTGAGGACTGAAGGAGGGCAGTGGGAATTACTGCTCCAGAGGCCCTGTAGTTTCACTGGGTTGCTGAGAATAGGGTGACTGCCTCTGTGGGCTTCTTCATATAAAATGTTTTTTCCATATACCCTCTCCCATATATCAGGCAAAGAGAAGCCTATAGAATATTATATACAACTGTTAAATGTTCTGGCCTGTGCTTGTACATTTCAGAATTCCTTCATATCTATTATCTATGCTGATGCTTTTGGCCAACTACCATCCCTTCTCCAAACATCCCTTTCCAAACTGATTCCAGACTCAGCCCAGGCTTCTTTTGTTTCTGAACTAATAATCCCTGCTAGGAATCTTGCTATGTGAGGTCCTCTATTTGTGTGTGCATGCATATTAAGTATTGTGTCAGTAAGATTTTAAACTGTATCTCATCCTGACATTACGTTTTGTTTATAGATATGTTTCGTAAATTATTCCTTTAAAAATGAGAAAATGAAAACTTTTATAATAATTTTAAATTTTAAAGTAAAGGAATTGGCATTCACTACAAAGAATTCTGCATTTGAAGTAATTATTTATAACTACCACCAAATAGAAATAAAGCTGTGACACATTGAGACTCTGAAGGGTAATTTATTAAGTACTTGTGAGTAGTGAGGCATTTTCCATGAAAGCTCTTTTCTCACAGACTAATTGTCTATTAGCATAGTGTTTTATATGGTAAGTATTGGCTGCTTAACTTTTAGTGGGTTTCTGACAGATTGGAAACAACAGAGGAAAATCTCAAATAGTACTTACCCTTCACATGAAACTGCTGAATGTGTTGGAATTTTCACAAAGGAGCTGGGATTTCATGTTAAGAAATGACCCAATGTTGTAGGAATTCTACTTTTATAAAATACAATTGTAAATTTGCAAATCTAAGACAGGTACAGAGAAGCTGAAAGTCTAAAATTGTATATTTGTTCTGGACAGAAAGCCATTTAATTACCATTCCTTAGTCTAATGTTTCATTTGTTTAAAATTATATAAAAAAGAATAAGAATATACAGGGATTAGAATTCTTCCCGTATTTGGGACTCACTGTTTGGTGAACTTAAAGAGGCCATTTGACCTAGCAATTTCAGTGTGTTCAAGTGTGAAGTAAAGATAAAGCATATATCCATCAGGTGCTCCTCCTCACTTTGGGGCCAGCTTAAAGGCCACAGTTAACCAAAACAATCCCTCTCTTATATCCTTTCTCATAAGTCAGGTTGTGATCTTCTTACATTATCACTAAAATACACAATGTTAGTTAGACCTGATTTTGGTGATATTAACATGGAATCACTTAGTTAAGTTGGTTTGCACCAGAATCTGCTCTATAAAGCTAATATTTTACCTTTCAAATTAATTACTACTTTGGGGATGCTCTGAGAAACTACTAATAAGATTTTTTTTTAAATCAAGCAGTATACAGTTTTAGAATATCATGATTTTCTAACTTGATGATTCTATATCTCAAAGAGTTTTTCCTCTTTCTATATTCATTTATTTACTTATTTATAACAAGCATGGTTGAATGGATTCTTATTCTATTTGTTACTGTCATTATTTATTTGGATGCTCAATTGTCCCAGGTTTGGTTAGTGGGACCCTGTCAACCTTGCACCTGTGGGTTTTTGATATGTCTGATGAAGGTTTCCATACTTTCTGAAGTTACAAGATGATCGAGGCTCATCATTACTTTTACTGCCCCAGAACTGGAATCAGCCTTTTTTCCAAGTAATGATTCTTAGAAACAAAGATTTGGGTACTATATGCATTTCTTGCTACTGATGTTTCATTGTTTCTTGGGCCTCTTTAGCTGAGGGTTTTTATGATGATGGATACTGCTGCCTCCACGCAGAAAGCACACTTAATCAAGGGACTCCACCTAGTTTTTCCCTTTTCTCAAAGATAACAGTCCTGGTCTTCATGTCATGACAGCAAACATATATCTTATACACTTTCTGTGTTTTTATCATTGTATTCCATGGCATAAGCAGATACCAGGTACTCTGCCAAGTCACTATGACATGCTTTGGTTTTATTTATTAGATGGGATACTTTGAAAGATGCAAAATTTAACAGATATTTGGTCTAATTTATGTCAGTTTATAGAAAGCCAAGCAAATAAATGGGGCATTAGTTAAAGCCACTCTTCCTATAAATATGGAGGACTTATCATGACCTAACAAACACCACCTGGCATGAGTCCTAATGTCTAAGATTTGACCCCTATAGGACACCAAACAAAAAGGTTGCCTCTACTTCAATTATATTAATATTTTCATTGTGATTCATTTTTTCAAAGTCCTACCACAATAATTTGGTGAATACGTGCCAAAGGGTCATATATAAAAGCTCGGCCCCCAAGGTGGTGGTACTGAGATGCTATAGACTTTTGAGTAGTGGAACTTATGGGAGGTCCTCAGATCACTGGGTGTGTGCCCTCAAAAGGGACCTTGGGATCATTACTGACTCAGGAGGTAACTGCTTATACTGGCACATGCTCCTCCATGATGAAAAGCCATCACCAAAGGACCAGCCACATGGACGGCCTAATAGTGGACTAAAAAATCCAGAATTGTGAGCCAAAATAAACCTCTCATTACTTCATTAGTATCTATGTCACGTATTTTGTTATAGTAATAGAAAGCTGATTAATATGTTGCCCCTCTCCAACTATAGACAGATAAGTGAAGATAAATAGTTGTTTGTATGTTTCACATCTTTCTATTTGTACCCTCTTTATAAAAGCATAAAAATTAGAACAGTTCATCTTTATATAGTATGGTAAGACTGAAAATAAACCTGGGCATCGTGGCACATGCCTGTAATACCAATAGTTGGGAGGCTGAGACAGGTGATCACAGGTTTGAGGCCAGCCTTAGCAATTTAGTAAGATCCTCTGCAACTTAGTGACACCCTGCTTCAAAATAAAAAACAAAATAGGACTGGGGGTCTTCTGGTTGACATTCTCACTGCTATAATCCCAAGCTCCAAAACAATTGACCATATAGCTTAGACTTATTTGCTCACACTGTTTTGCAGATTCTGGGTTCAGTCCATGTGAGGCCAGGGTCTAAAGCTCAGAGCACAGTGGAGGAAAGTGGGGAAAGAGAGTACTTAGAAGCCAGAGCAGAAAGCAGGAGAGCAAGGTGAGGAGGAGCCATGTAATACCCAAGGCCACACCCCAGGAACTCCTCAGCAATCAAGCTTCCAGCATTGCTATCTTGTTTCCTTGAGATCTAGGGGGACATTCAAAATCCAAACCATTGCAAGGATTTTAGCTCAGAGGCTCAGAGGTAGAACACTCCTGGGTTCAGGCCCCAGTAACACACACACACACACACACACACACACACAAATACTAAAAAGAGGAAGGCCAAATATAAAATTCTGCCTATAAATCTTGGTTATGCTATTATGATATTCATTGATTTGGTGAAATAACTTACTTATTACCATAATATAATCAGAATGATCCATTGCTAATATTTTACTATATCTTTATTGGCCTAATAAGAAAACTTGCAGGCAAGGTGCAATCCAGTGAAAGAAAACTGGAGAAAAATTAAAACCTTGTATCAATAATTCGTGTACTCTGTGTGGTAGACTCTACTTGTAGTTATTAATTCTGTTTTCATTCACTGTTCAATCTTTAGTTTATAGATGAAATTTTACAATAGGACTGGGGAATAAATAAGTATAATCATGATAAACTCATTTGAAAGAGTATGGGAGCTAATGCTATATTTATTTAACAAATACTTATTGGTTATATGATACATAAATAACATTATTTTAGATACATTGGAAAGTCTGTAATATAGAAGAGAGGTCCCCATAGATATTATAATTATAAAAGTCAAGTTATACCATGACAAAGTACTTTTATTCTCAGTTCTGATCACCAAGTAATGTTACTCAATTTTATATAAAAATATTAATAATAACCAGTCTTGGTAGCACACACCTGTAATTCCAGTACTTGGGAGGCTGAGAAAAGAGGATAAAATGTTTGAGGATAGTCTCAGAAACAGAGGGAGATTCTCAGCAACCTACCAAGACCCTATTACAAAACAAAACATAATAAAGGGGTGGGGTGTAGCTCAGAGGTAGAATGCCCCAGAATTCAATCTCCAGTGTGTGTGTGTGTGTGTGTGTGTGTGTGTGTGTGTGTGTGTGTATACACTATATATATACATATATGTATATATATATATATATGTATATATATATGTAGAGAGAGAGAGAGAAAACACCCTAATGTAAGAACATAAATACATAAATAGCCTTTCCAAGGCTACTGAGTTCATTTTTATAGAAGTTGAAGATTAACTCAAGTTTTCTTATTCTAAAACCATATACTTTTAAACCAGATGACAAACCAGCACCTGATGGTGAGATTCAGTCTGTAAGATGAAGCAAGTTAACTCTATCTACCACATAGTATCTGCAGTCTCTATTTAGGTTGAACTCCAGACTTAGGTCTTTGTTTTAGATTGAGACAATGAGATTTATTAGAAATTTCCATTAAATCCTTCTTTAAAACAGAAAAGACAATTATACTTATGAGATGATATGTGTACTCATTCCAAAAATAAGTTTGGTGACTGAGTCTACTGTTTTTTCATTCTAGAACTAGGATTCTTGTAAATGGTATAAATGAGAATCAGTGTGCTGCCTTAACCATGACTTCTGGTTTCCTTTGTCAATAGGACAAGGAATGGGAGTCTTGCATTATGATGGAGGGGAAGGAGAGTATGTGTTAATGTCTGCACCATTTTGGAAATTGTGCAATATAGTTGGAGAAATAACTGAATCTGGGAATCAGTAGGAAAGGAAATCAAGAAGAAAGAAAGGAATGGAAATATCATTTTCCTCTCTTAGGAATATGAAGTATGAGGCTTAATTGAGCACCAAAGTTCTTTTTACCTTAATAATACTATGATTTTATCATTTTGTGATGCCTACAATGGTGTGTATGTGTGTGAATAAAATAACATTTATAGATGGGATGAAATTGAAAAGTGAACTCATGTAAATTTGACAGATTTTTAGATTCTATTGTATTTTTATTGTCTAGTCCCTATAAAAAATATTGGAGACAATTGGAAACACAGTCCTAATCTTTCTGAAGTGAATTTTACTAAAAAAAAAAAACCTAAGAAACAATCATTTTGTCAGTATAGTGGTATAGGGGGGTGTTCAGGTTCCTTGGGTTTAAATACTTGGGATCGGATTTTTACTTTACCTCTCATAGCAATATGCTCTTAGACAAGTTCCTCAGTTTCCATAAGGCTAAATTTCTTTATGTGATACTTAATGACACTGAGTTCTTAAAAACAATATGAGAGTTAAATGAGATATTTCATATCATGTTCTTAGTTTAATGCTTATTATAGGTCAGTGAATGAGGAGACCATCTCAATATCTGAAATAAAAAGCAAAGATGAATATATTTCTTACTATTATAAAGGACAGCAATGTTGACTAGGCACAGTCTCTCTGAGTGTCAATACTAATAGTACATTGGGTTTGTGGCAGTGTAGGGTTCAGGGTTGGTGAGTTTTCATGGTATTAAGGGTTTATATTACTTGTAGAAGCCTGGCTAGTGATACTGTTGTTGGAAGGCACTTTGAAGCATGTTTATTCAAGTGAGTTAATGTCTAACTGGCTGTCTTTCAGAAGTGGGGCATTACCACAGATTGTTTCACTGTTCAGTGAACAAATGTGCTTATAAATATCATTTGCCTTTAACCAGGTGAACAGGTTTGAAACTGGTTCTAGTGGCTACTCATATCAAAGATACAGAAGATCCAGTGTCACCATATGTTTCCACTAATATTTTTTTATTTTTATAAGGAATGACTCAAGTTAGAGAACTTTTGTTTAGTAAGGAGTGATCACTTCTTTGTTTTTCTCAGCCTTGCTGAAGTATAATTCACACAAACACATACATACATGTATATGTATATGTGTACATATATTTAATGTATACAATGTGATTATTTGATATGCATAATGAAATGATTACCAAAATCAAGTCAATTAACAAATTCATCACTTCACATAGTTACTTTTGTGTGTGTCAAGAATACTTAAGATCTATGTTGTTAACAAATTTGAAATATATAGTATTAAATATAGTCACCATGCTATAGATTTGATCTCAAAAATTTATTAATATCTGAAAGTTTGTATCATTGGCCAACATTTCCCAATTTCCCTTACCCTCCATCTCTATATAATTGCTCTTCTATGAATACAATTCTTTTAGATTTCCCAAGAAGTGAGATCATCAGTATTTGTCTTTCTGTGCCAGGTTTCTTTCCCTTAGCATGATATCCTTGCATAGGCTTGAGCACATCATGGTATGTTAATAGCTAAACCCTTATGGAATTTCCTAAAACATCAACTTCCAGATATGAGTTAGTCTCACAAAATGAATGATAAGAAAGGGACTTTAGAAACCAATCACACACACACACACACACACACACACACACACACATATATACATATATATATATATATATATATATATTTTTTTTTTTTGGCGGTACATTGAACCCAGGACATTCTACCTCTGAGCTACATCCCCAACCCTATTTCTTTTACTCTTTATTTTGAAATAGGGTCACTAAGTTGTGGAGGGCCTCACTAAATAGCTGAGGCTGGCAGCGAACCTGGATTCTCCAGTCTCAGCCTCCCAAGCACTGGGATTACAAGCATGTGCCACCATGCCCGGCTCATGTTTATATTTAAAATATAGACATTTCCTTAATTCTGAAATAGATAGCATTAATTCCCCTAGTTCTCAGTTTTTTCATCTTTAAAATAATGAATAATATTCACTTCTTACCTTGGAAATGATTGTGAGGATTGATACACATGTTTAATTGTAATATACCTTCACATACATATTTACACATAGGTGTGCTTCTGTATAAATAAGCACATAAAGAGATTAAATATATTTACAAAAATGCTAAAAATGTAAGAATTTCTTTATTGCATATAAATTTGTTTTACTTTCAGACTCATGTAAATTCACAAGGTACTATATAGAAGTCTCCAAACCTAGTAGGTACTCAATAAAAATGAATTCTTCCCAATTCCCTCTTCACTAAATGTACTATCCAGTGTTTCCCTTGGTGTGAGGAATCTTGCTTGTGGTGAAAGCTTCAAGAAAGACAAGAGATGGAAAAAATGTCTGGATTCTGCCTGAGCTGTAGCAGGCAAAAGCCTGCTGGGACTGACATCTCAGACAGAGTCCACTGTACCTGAGACTGCTCAGCCTCATTTCTACCTCTATGACATTGGCCAAGCTATTTTTCCACCAAGAGTTCTCCTTTCCCATTCAGTCTAATACATAAATACCTTAAAGGGCATAGTTGGGTAAAAACAATTTGAGTTTGGGAGCCAGAAGATATGTGTATGACAACTTTCAAATGTCTAAATTTTTTCCCCTCTTAAATGTAGTGTAAGAAAAAAAACTATCTTTATCTGGCTGAGTCATATATGTAAAATATCTGGTGCAGTGGCTGGAAATGTGTACTGTATATAGTTCTAACTCACTTTGCTTCAATTTATATTGATATTAATAATTTTAATAATGTGGTTGACACTTTGTTGAAGGCTTACTATATGCTGTCCTTAAGTGATCTTTTAATTATATATATATGATTACATATATATATATGATCTTTTAATTATATATGTATATATATATGCTTCTGATAACTCTCATTTTTATAAACACACAATTAGATCAATATGTTAACACTTATTTACAGGAGGATAGTAGGGCTCATGAAGTATACATAAGTTACCCAAGGTCATAGAGACAATAAATGACAGAACTGAGCTTCAAGTCTGAAACACTGGCTTCAAAGCTCATATGAAACATTTTTGAAAACTTAGGTCACTATCAATCCCTGTCATTCTTGGCTGAATTTTGCAAACAGTGTCCAGTTTGCTGGGATTTAGAATACCTCAGGAACATTTTAAAATATGAAATAAAACACAGAACTCTTCCTTTTCCTCTCTGTATCTGTCTTCCTTCTGTAATTTTTGTCTAAACTAACAGTTCTATCATAATTGGTCAGTAATAGAAATATGGGAATCTACCTGGATGTGACTGATCACTCAGACCCTGCAATCCACTGTGTCAATGATCTGCTGGTTCCTTACATGTAAAACCGCATGATGCCATGCATCTGTCTTACATGTACTCACACCCATAGTGTTAGTACGCACTTACAACATCTCTTACCTGTGTTATTCCAATTCCTCTTAGCCTGCCTTCCAAACCCTGCCCACTCTCCATTCAAATGATTCTTCATTTCCCTATTCAGAGTTCTTTAGTACCGGGTGTGTTTTCTCTCTCTTAAAAAAAAAAAAACTAACTACTAAGATGTGTAGTTAACTGAGGTGGTCACCTGACTGCAGATGAGGAGGCAGAGAAAAACATTTAAAATCTGATAGACGATAAATCAACTAAACGTTTTAAACTAGAAGTGATCAATAAAATGCATTCCTGTGTACATATTTATCTTTCTAATTCCTTGAGTAGACACATTCACATTTCTAGTTTTCTGAGTATCCTAGAGTTTTACAAAGTATAACTGAAAAATAAAAATGTTAATAATAATAATAGTAAATTAGTTATAATGAATTTAAGTCAATACAAATAAATTTATCTATTTTTCACTTAGATGCATATCTATGTTTATAGCAGCACGATTCACAACAGCCGAATTATGGAACCAACCTAGGTGTCCATAAACAGATGAATGGATAATGAAAATATGGTATACATGCACAATGGAGTTTTACTCATCAATAAAGAAGAACAAAATCATGTTTTTGTAGCAAAAAGGGTGGAACTAGAGAAATTTATGCTAAGTGAGATCTCAGAAAGTCAAGGATTGTAAGTTTTCTCTCATACTTGGAAGCTAGAGAGGATATAGAAAACAAAAGAGAATTCAGATAAATAAGGGGAGAGACCAGTAGAATAGTGGAAGGAAATTCAGGGTGGGAAGTGGGAGGGGAAATAAAAAGAAGGGATGAAGGAAACAGTTCAAATAATGCTAAATCCATATATGAAGGTATCACTACCAATCTCACTAGCATGTATGGAAGGTGGGAGTGGGTGGGATCTAAAGGGAAACACACCAAGCGCTGTGTGCATGTGTGTCTGTGTCACATTGAAGCTGATTATGATATATAATTACAATGCACTAGTAAAAGTATATAAAAAGAAATTATCAAGCATTTGTTGCAGCCAATGTTATTCCTCAATTATTTGTCAACATATCTGTAATCTGTTTTTCTAGATGATTTTTTATGTTGAAAAGATTACTTTTCAAGAAAATGTTAACTAATGGCATTCATGGATCCAAGTGAGTGGTTTTTGACACATGGCATTTTCCTACCTTAAATTTAATTGATATGTTCTAAGATGAGATCTTAAATTAATTTTTGACATGTAGATTAAATTTTCACAATTTAAGAGGAAATGGTGTTGTACAGCTATACTTCCTTCTGATGCCTAATTATCTTATCTTTCACCAGAGTGAAATTAATTATCTTGGATACCTACATTCAAGTGATGTGTGTATTGTGTAAAAGAAAGTAAGATAACAATTTTTCTTTTATCACTTTCTTATTTATGTCTTTTGTCATTGACCGAGCCCCCTAATTTATGGGTGAGTTTAAATTTCTAATTTGCATAATGCTTAGAAGATTTTTCCCCAATAAAATGTAGGTATTGACACATGCTTTGAGAGCTCTTCAACCGTGTCTTTCTTACCATTTATTTAAGCCAAAATACTTGAGCAAACTCATCATCTCTAGATTATTGAGGCCAGAGGTGATTTAAAGTGTCCTTGGGTGAACTTGATGAAAATACTTCTGAGAATCCTTTTTACAATGCTAATGTTTAAAGGCAACATTGAAACCCTGACATTGACTTTGCTTTGCTTTGCTCAAAATGTATAGATAGGGCCCAGCACAAGTGTAGATAATCTTGCTGAGAGGAAATCATTCTAACGCAATAAGCACTCAACACTTCTCTCCTCTGTAAAATGAAAAAAGTATTTATAAAACAAGATATATACATTTCTAATATACTCTGATACCATCTTTTGGAGTGCTGTTTTTTCTTTTCTGTACAGGCAGGAGAATTCTACAATCGTTGATGGCTATTACTTACTTTATTTCACTCTCCTACTCCTCCTGGCCATTTATCATTGGTAGACTTTTAATCAAAAGTTAACTACACAGAAATGTCCAGAGACTAACTAAGCAAATGTCCATATACTCACTACTACAAACAAATAGATGTTAATATATTATGTTTCATATTACATATGAAATAATATATAACTTTAAACCTGAGATTTGCTTCAAATAACACAAATATAATACAGAATAAAGAAGTAGGCAGGAGTACAGATTTAACAAACAGAGTGGAACTTGATGATTTTGGGATCTGGTGTGATGAATATATGACTATTTTATGTCCTTTTGTGAATGTTTGAATTTTTAATAATAAAAAGTTTAAAAATTCTTATGTAAATAGATTCACGTTTTTATCATTCTAATAAATATACCCTAACACCATTTCAATAAGGATGCCATTCATTAAATTTGGAGAAAAAAGCCAGGCACAGTGACACATGTCTCTAATACCAGCATTTGGGAGGCTGAATCAGGAGGATCACAGGTTCAAGGCCAGCAAGTGGAAATTTAGCAAGAACATGTTTCAAGATAATTAAAAAGTATTGGTGGTGTAGCTTAGTGGTAAAATGACCCTGGGTTCAATCCCCAGTAGCATAAAAGAAAAAAATAAGGAAAAAATAACACAACACAAATATTGTTAAAGCTTCTCATTGGTTTTATCTTTTCTCCCTTCCCAGTAATATCAAGATTTTTGTTACTTCAGCCCACTTGGTTATATAGTTTATCATGTATATCCAATAGTTTATTTATCCATCAATAGTTTATCATGTATATCCAATAGTATATCCATCAATAGTTTATCATGTTCTGTATTTAAGGTACATATATCATAGCATATTTTGATATATTCAACTTACTTTTCCCAATAGATAATTTATTTTTAGATTTATCTATGTTGACATAAGTAAATCTATTTATTTCATACTACCTGATATAGAATAACTTATTGCTGGACATAACCACAACTTTTTTCCTACTGCAAACACTGCTGAAATGACTATCCCATTGTATAACTACTAGCAAATCTCTGCAGTAATTTCCTTAGAGTGTACACATACAAATGCAATTGTCAGACCTTTGAGGACACATTCATGTTCAACTTCACTAGGTGTCACCTAAATGCT
>PVJS01036754.1:7515-20386 GCA_004027185.1 Glis glis | reverse complement strand
CAGGACCGAGCACACCCCAGCACTCCAGGACCGAGCACACCCCAGCACTCCAGGACCAAGCACACTCCAGGACCGAGCACACCCCAGCACTCCAGGACCATGCACACCCCAGCAGCCCTAATTTTTATCCCAGGAACTGCTCGCTGGCCGGAAGAGGCTGTGGTCAGAGGAGTCTGCACAGGGACAGCAGGGACGGCCTGTGAAGCGAGAAGGGGAGGAGTGTGCAGGGACAATCCTGCCTGTCAGCCACTCCACGCCGCGTGGGCTCAGGCTCTGGCTCACCTGTTCTTAGCTCTGCGGTCCTAGATGAGTTATGTACTCAGCGCCTCGGTTTCCTCACCGAGGAAGCAGAGACAAGGACACCCACCCCACAGACTGTCTGTGAGTCCCCGCAGCGAGTCCCTCGGGAGCCTTGCCTGGGCGCCCTGCTGCCACTCCCGATGCATTCAATCCAGGGCTGTGGTTCAAGCTGCCCCTCCACGTGCTAACCCTGGGAAAGTCAGTAAACCTGGCTGTGCCTCAGTTTCCTCATCTGTAAGGCAGGGGTCATCACAGAGAGCACCTCTCTAAATTACTAAGTGAGTTCAAACATGCAGTGTCTGGAACAGCGTCAGGTACTTAAAAAGTGGTTCTTCAAATTCAGTACCTGTCTTCCACTAGGCTGGACTATTACTTATTCATTCGTTTTTTTCTCTCTTTTTTTTGGGGGGGGAGTACTGAAGATTGAATTCAGGGGTGCTCTACCTCTGAGCTACATCCCCAGCCCTTCTTATTTTCTATTTTGGGACAGGGTCTCGCGAAGTTGCCCAGGCTGGTCTCGAACTTGTGATCCTCCTGTGTCAGCCTCCTGAGTTGCTGGGGTTACAGGCAGGCAACTCCATGCCTGGCTCATTCATTCGTTCTTATAAATACGGACTGAGCACTTACAATGATCTGACACGGTTCCAGGTACTGGAACAGCGAGTGCAAAGACCCTGAGACAGGAATGAGCTTGGCAGGTGTGAGGGCCAGGAAGGCCAGTGTGGTAGGAGCAGTGTAAGCCAGGGTGAAGGACGGCCCACGAGGAGGTCAGAGGGCGGCAGGAGACAGAGCACGTGGGAACTGGAGGCCAGCGCGCGGGTGTGGGCTTTATTGCAAAAAGAATGGGAAGTCGGTTTAGGTGAGGTGGGGAGCAGGTGGTAGAGTGGCCACCACCACTATTTATATTTTAAATTTTATACAGGTCCAGATCATATATTTATTTATTTTTGGTACTGGGGATTGAACCCAGGGGCATCTACCTCCTAGCTACACCCCAGTCCTATTTCATTTTTTATTATGAAACAGGGTCTTGCTAAGTTGCTGAGTCTGGCCTCTAACCTATGACCCTCCTGCCTTCACCTCCAAGTACTGGGGATTACAGATGTGCACCACTGGCCCTGCCAGATCGTATTTTTATTTTTTATTTATTTATTTATTTATTTATTTATTTATTTATTATTTTTGCGGTACTAGGGATTGAACCCAGGGGTATTCTACCTCCGAGCTATACTCCCAGCCCTATTTTTTATTCTTTATTTGGAAATAGGGTCTCACTAAGTTGCTGAGGGCCTCACTAAGTAGCTGAGGCTGGCTGCGAACCCAGATCCTCCGGTGGTCTCAGCCTCCCAAGTACTGGGATTGCAAGCCTGTGCCACCACGCCCGGCTCAGATGGTATTTTAAATAGCTCTGGAGTGAGTGCTGGGCAGAGACTGGCTTGGGGTGAGGTAGGGGCTCTAAGCAAGGAGACAAGCTAGTAGATAAGATGGAAACGGTGGCGTAGGCTACCTTGGGAGCGTGGGAGCAGAGGAAAACAGGTGGATCCCGCATCTATTCTGCCAGTGATGCGGAGAATAGTAAAGAGTGGCGTTAAGGATGTCCTGTAGATTTCTGGCTCAAGCAACTAGATGGTGGTAATTTACAGAGATAACAAGATGGGCTTGAGCTTCTACTAAGTCCTGAGCACTCAGCAGAAGCTAGGCACTGTTGTTCTCAAGCAACCCTGTCAGACACTAATACCATCACCCCCACTTTAAGCACCAATCCCAAGTAACCCTGCTAGGGGGGTGACGGATGTGGAAACCATGGTATAGAGGGCTTAAATGACTTCCCCACGACATAAGCTAGAAGTGGGGAGCTGGGATGTATGACCCCCAAGTCTGCGTAACCATTATGACACACTAGCTCCTAAAACAGCCCTGACCCAGCAAAGAATAAGCCCTCAACAGATGTTTGTCAAATGAATGCATGATGTGACAATACTATGTAAATTGAAGGGTGCTATGTAAATATGGCCATTGTTACAAATCCTTCAAATAACAGGGGTTCCACTCAATTCAAATTCTTCTGATGCTTAACAGATTTTCCTGGGAAAAGGAAGAGAACTGAGGTAGGACACTTATAGAAGCAAACAGCAGTTTGGCACACCTGGCTTGGCTAAGAAAACCACGGTGGGCATCTTGTCCATTATGGTTTCCAGGAACTTGGAGAAAGTTCCAGTCCATCCAAGGAGTTGTTTTTTTATCTTCTAGCTTCCTTATCTACCCCCCCACCCCACACTCTACCTTCTATCTTTCTTATCTACTCCACTTAAACTGTCAGCCAACACTTAAAACTAAGGGTGGCCTCAGGAAACTGACATAAACAATGTTTGTGAATGATGATATCCACACCCCAAGCAGAGAACAGTCTTACTTTCTCTGGGGTCCTATCTGGGGGGGCGAGTCCCCTACAGTCCCAGCTGGAAGGCTGTGTGGAACCCTGCCCATAAAATCCAGGAACCAGGAGCAACTCTTGCCCTATTTCACACAGTAGGGAAGGGAAAAGGCATGGGGAAACTGAGGCAGCCATGAGCCGGAAGGAACTCCTAACCACACTCTGATGCTTTACAGTTAGTTGACCCTTGGGTGCCCTTTCTCTGTGTCCCTGGGGCATTCTCACACTTCTGCAGTGGAGCGAATCCCCTTTTACTGATCCCCTACTCCTCCCAGTAACACTTCTTCCCGTATTTTAAGGACAGTTAACCTGTGCTCACTTGTATTAACAGCTTACTTGCTCCTCACAAGTCCCCTGTGAAAACCCATTTTACGGGTGAGAAAACAGAATCTCTTAAAATAGAGACAAGCTGTAAACTCTGGGGGAACACCAGGTCTCTAAATCCCACATCCGTGGAGCCCTCCCTGAAGAGACCGTCAGGTGTATTATCTACACAATCACCAGGGAGCTGCTATTATTGAACTTACTTTGTGGATGGGGAAACTGAGCTCAGGGGAGAGTATCTAGCCACCGTCTCACAGCTAAAATCAAACCTGGCGGTCACCCCCAGTCACCCCTCTTCGGGAGGGTCGCCGTCTGGGCTTGGTGGGGACGGTGGGAGGGACATGGTTTAAGGCCCCGGCTTGTCACCTCTCTGGGTTGGAGAAAGGCAGCAGTCCTGCGGTCTGTCCAACTCCTCCGCGAACTTCCGCGGGTGGCGGGGGCGCGGGCGCTTTGTCTCGCCCCACCTGAGGAGCCTGCGCCAGGCCGCGCCTCCGCGCCGCCCCCTCGGTCCGCAGGGGCCTCAGCAGCGCCAGCGCGGGGCTCAGGCCGGCGACCACACGGTAACCCGCGTCCACGGCCGCCTCCATCTTACATTTGGGGACCATTATTTATTCCCCGTGCTGACAAACACTTCAGGGGACGCCATCCTCGCCGTCTCCGCACCTCCCACGGCAACTCCCCTGCCCGCAGCATCCTCTTCCCAAACTGCCCGCGCCAGGATCCCAAGCGGGGAAGGATGCAGAGTTGGAGGTGTAGACACCGCAGTTCCAGCTCCCCGGCCCTCTGAGCCCGGGGCGGGGGGTGGTTCCGCCTCCCCTGGAAAAGCCGAAGGGCTGCGACCCGGCCACGGCCACCTCCGGGCGGGACAGAACCTGCCACACGGCTCGCTAGCAGCTCATAGAGGGGCGATGGAAGCACTGGGGCGCGGAGACAGGCGTGTGTGTGCGTGTGTGTGCGTGTGTGGGGTGTGTGTGTGTAGCACTGGGGCACGAGGAACAGGCGTGTGCGTGCGTGTGTGTGTGTGTGTGTGTGTGTGTGTGCATGCGCACGCGCGCGTGCGTTTTTAAGATCCAGGGTGTAATTCCGCAAAGAAGGTCCAGGAGATGGGGCATCGCTGGTGTGGACAGAGGCTTTGTGTCCAAACGGGCAGCGCGGGGGATAACAGGGAGGGGGCGGGGGTCCCCCGGGCGGGGCGAATCGAGTTGTTCAGCGCCCCGGGAGGGAGGGGAACGGGATTCCTCACCCGGACCAGACGCCCGGGTGCAGGGAGCTCCGGACTTCGGATTCTGCGGGAGGCTCGGTTCGGTCCGCCCGGGCCCCATCCCCATCCCCATCCCCATCGCCATCCCCAGCCCCAGCCCCAGCCCCGGCCCCAGCCCCGGCCGGGGCGACGCGGGGGAGGGACACCCGCAGGATGCTCCGAGCCAGGCTCCAGACCCCGGCTGCGGGGCGGCGTCCCCGAAACAGCGCCCGCGGGGGCCAGGGTGGGCTCCGGAGGACGCACCCTGCACTCCGGCCCAGCCCGACTCCGCGCACCCCGCGCCCTGCCCACCCGCCGCGGCCGCACCCGGGCGCTGACACCGGCCGGCGAGGAGCGCAGGGTGCGCGGCGGCCGGTGACGCCTCCCCGGCCTGGAGCGGGGCGCAGGGACGCGCCCTCCCGCCGGCACTCACGAAATTGTCCCCGCAGCCGTTGTCCGGACACAGCACGTAGAAGGAGACGCCGGGGTCGGCGTAGAAATCCATCCTGCGCTCCGTGTCCTCGGTGGCGATGAGCTCGAAGGGCGTGTTGGAGCACCATTTCTCCGCAGCGTCGGCCAGCTGCTGGAAATCCATCGCGGCCGCCGCCCCCGCGCCGCCCTCCGCGCTCCTCGGCGCCTCCTCCGGGGCGGGCGGGCCCGGCTCCCTGCGGCCCGGCTGGCGGGCGGGCTGTGTTTACATGCGGGGCGCGGGCGGCGGCCGCGATGGCGGCTCCTCCTCCGCCCCGCCTCCCGCCGCGTCGGGCCGCCCGCGGGGCTGCAGCGGGGCCGGGCGCGGGCGGCGGCGGCTCCTCCGCTCCCACCTCTTTATCTCCAAACCCGCCCGGAGGATCCCGGGGCCCGCGCCCGCGCGGGGCCGCCCCGGCCGTGACGTCACGGGCCCCGGCCAATCGCCGGAGCCCGAGGGCCCGCGCGCCCGGTGACGTCACAGCGCGGGCCCGGCGGCCGCGGCTCTGCAGCTGGCAGCGGAGCATGGTGTTTAAGCGCTCTTTGGAGTTCGCCCCCGGAGCGATCTTCCGATCGCGATTTAAATGCACGGGGCGCCCGCAGGATTGCAGATAACTCGGACCTCGTCGGAGGAGCTGGGGAAAATCTACGGGAAACGGAGCCTTTCATTTTGCAGAAACTAAAGTTCTGCCCTCCCATTCATGTCAAAGAAATGTCTCCCCTTCTTGCGTTTACTAGACACGGACAGGAATGTCGATTTGGAAAGGGAGATTTTTTTTTTTTATTACCTAAGGCTGAGTGTTTCTTAGAAATAAGCCTCATAAGACTAGCTTTGGTTTTATTCAGCGTGAATTCGTATTGCATAACCGAAAGTAGTGAACTGCTAGTTGGGAAGAAGAGAAAGTACATTTTAAAACAAGAGTACACGGCCCAGCGGTTGCACCTGTTGAATGCTCTCTGGCTGGCGGGTACCCGACAGGCATTACTGGATTGCAGAAAATGCATTAGGCAGTCCTCGCCCGCAGGATTTGCACGACTACCAGCAGAGACACGTTAAATAACATTCATTCTATAAACATTCAATCAGCGTGTATCTTTAAAGGGTATTTTCTGAGCCAGACACTGTGCTAGCCCTGGGGATAGAAATATGACCAGTATGTGTCTCCACCCTGAGTGAGCTCATGAATTAGCCAAGGGACACTCATGACACCATGTACCCATGCAACACACCCTTTACTCGGTGGAATAGATGGGATTCCAGAAATTGTCCACTTTGCACATTTCTGGGGTAGGAATTTTTCCCCCCTTGACTCCCCTTAAATTGGATAGTGATCGGCCCAAAGGCATCCTGGACATAGTCTCTTTTCTGATCTTTTTCCTGTTGGGAACTATCTTTACCTAAAAGCTCATGCTTCTGTGGGAAAGCTTCCTGACCCCATCTGTCTTCCTTTAAAACAATTTAGTTCACTGAACAGCTATGGAGCACCTACCAGACAGAGGTGTACAGGCCCAGTTTTTGCCACTGAGGAATTTATAGACTACAAACTAGGCAGGATTCTAAGACAGCTCCCAAGATCCCTGTCCCATGTGACGTACACACATGTTCTCCCAATTATTCAATCAAATGCCAACCTAGGTGCTGCTCTGAGGGATTTTTGCAGATGTAATTAAAGTCCCAAGTCAATCAACCTTAAGATAGATTATCCTTGATGGGCCTGGCCTAATCAGATGCGCTCTTAAAAGAGACTGGGCTCTTCCTGGAGAGAAATGCAAAGCAGGTAGTGGATGGATCACCAGGGAGGTCCTCCATGGATGGCTTTGGAGATGGAGGGGGCCACCTGGCAGGGACCAGAGAGAGGTGTCTAGGTGCTGAGAGCAATCCCGGGCCAACAGCCGCAAGGAAACAGGCTTCAGTCTTCCCATGCAAGGAACTGGATTCTGCCGACAACCTGAAGGAGCTTAAGCAGATGTCCCCCAAAGCCTCCAGATAAGAACCGAATCTGACTAAGCCATGATTCCAACCTGGGGGGACCCTTAGGAGAGAACCCAGTTATACCCCAGCTGTGCTGGGACTTCTGACTTTCAGGATTTTGAGCCAATATGTGGGTGTGTTTTTATTTGTTTGCAGTGCTGAGGATGGAACCCAGGGCCTCAAGCATGCTAGGTCAGTGCTCTACCACTGAACTATATCCCCAGGACCCCTTTTTTCTTTATTTTGACATCAGGTCTTGCCAAGTTGCCCAGGATGGCCTCTTATTTGGGATCCTCCTGCCTCAGCCTCCTGAGTAGGTGGGATTGCAGGCATGTGCTGCGACATCCAGTTTGGGTGTTGTTTTAAGCTGCTAAATTTGTTTAAATTTCCTCTGCAGCAGTGGGGAACTAATACACAGAGCAATGAAAGAGACAAGCACAAGAATATAAAAATTCAATATGCTATCATAAGGTTAGAGAACACCATTGTGTGTGTGTGTGTGAGAGAGAGAGAGAGGCAGAGAGAGAGAGAGAGAGAGAGAGAGCAAGCGAGCGCAGACTGGGGATTGAACCCAGGGGCATGCTACCACTAAGATGCGCCCCCAACCTTTTTAATTTTTTATTTCGAGACAGAGACTCTCCGCCCATGCCGGCTCTCCACTTGTGCTGTGGTTTTTACCCTAGCATCAGGCTGACTTTAACATACAATTTGACCTTTTATTCGCTCCCACCTTGTAAGTCCATTTAATTAGCCCTGCTGTTTGGTAACTGTGCTTCATCTACACAGTCTTGTGGTTCTACGGTAGGAGGAATTAGAAACGCAGAGGTGGTTGGTGGCCACATGCATCCTTGGCCTGAGCCCCAGAGGAGTCAAGAGATGCTGCAGCCCAAGCTCTGGCAGGTGAGGTCGGTGGAGGAGTGTGTGATTCAGCTTAGCAGTGATGGAGGAGGTGAAGGGACCGGGGGATCCGAGAAGCAGCACCCAAGCCAGCAACACAGGAAGGATGAGAGCCACCCCCCCCCACCGCATACACGGGAACTGTGACCCCAGGTGCAGGCCCAGGAGGGTAAGTAGAGGGCAGATAGATACAAGAGTGGAGCTCGTGCCAAAGTTTATGTTTTGTTGTAACTCGAGCCAGAAGAAAAATAAAATTGGGAGACCAGCAAAACTTAAAAATCAACACAAGTCATTGCAATTTAACCCAAATGTCAATAAAGCCCAGAAAGATTTACCTCAGTCCTCCAAACCTCCCTCCGCCTCGGGAAATTCATCTTGAATTTTGTTTCTGAATCCGCCAATGTCAGCTTTCACAAAAGTCTTTCTCTCTTGATATTCCTAAGGTTTGGGTGTAGAATTTGAGGGACCCGCGGGTTACATACTTAGCTACACCTGCCTTAGAACATGCCCAGTTGATCGAATGCACCTTCTATACATTTTCCTTTTATAAATGTCAAAGAAACAGAAATAGTCACCTCCGACTTGTCTTGAACTTTCCTCATATTCATTCAGACTCTCAGGATTCTGGATTGGCCAGTCATTCCCTCCCCTTGCCCTCGTTTCAACTAGAATAGTTTCTCTTTCCCCCAGTCTAAACCTTCGTGCTGCCTTTCTTGGGTAAAGTAAAACACACGGAACTTCCTCTTCGGCAACATCTCACTGGCGGTGCTAAGACACCAGCACGGACTTTAAGGGGGCAGAGTTCTTTTAATATATTTTTTTTCTTTTTGTCTTCTAACGATTACAGTTCTTCCTCTATTTTGTTTGTCTGCTGAGGCCAATTAGGACCCAGTTATATGAGCTCACCCTCTGGAGCGGTGTCCCAAGAGCATGACTCCGGAACTCCTCCAAGGATGTGGGATTTCCTCTAGGAAAAGGTGCACATCCAGGCAATTTGCTAACCAGAGCTGCTATCATTCTATTAGCAGACCCCTCCCTCTTTTTTTTCTGGGGTGGGGTGGTCTGGGGATTGAACCCGGGGATATTCTACCTGTAAGCTATAGCCCTGGCACTTTCCTTTTTTATTTTTGAAACAGGGCCTCACTAAGTTGCTGAGGGTCTCTCTAAGTTGCAGAGGCTGAGCTCAAACCTGGGATCCTCCTGTCTCAGCTTCCCAAGTACTGGGATTACAGGTGTGCACAACTGTGCCCAGAAAGGTAACATTTGAACTAGTATTTAAATTTAGGATTGTGAACACCACACTCCTGGTGTCTAATATCATCAGGCAAAGCTCTGCCAGGACTCTGATAAATATAGGTAAACACAACAAAATTATGTCAGAAGAGCTTTAATCAGCATTTTCTAGAGGGCAAACACAAATCACAGACAGTCAGGATATTGAAAAATCTCCAGGGGCTTCCTATACTATTTCTGAAATATTTATATCAGTGATGCTTTATCTATACAAATTTAGCCTAGGAAAGGCTGAGCATCTCTTCTGGCTTGATAAGCCTTTTCATGCAAATCCTGCAATAGCAACACATCAAAGAACCCAGCACCTAGAGTCCTACGAGGTGAAAGAACAAGTCTTAAGCTGGTTGTGGTGGCGCACACTTGTAATCCCAGTACTTCGGAGGCTGAGACAGGAGGATCCCGGTTCGCGGCCAGCCTCAGCAACTTAGTGAGGCCCTCTGCAACTTAGTGAGACCTTGTTTCAAAATAAAGAATAAAAATAGGGCTGGGGGTGTAGTTCAGAGGTAGAATGCCCCTGGGCTCAATCCCCAGCACCACAGATAGACAAACAAACAAACAAACAAACAAACAAACAAACAAACATCAAGTCTTAGTGGCTTTCCAGAGGCATACTGGAAAATCTCAAAGACTTGTGAAAAATATCCTGATTTTCTGTACACTTAAACATAGTTAAAATGATAATTTTTTTTTTGTACTGGGGATTGAACTCAGCAGCATTCTACCTCAAAGTTACATCCCAGCCATTTTTGCTTTTTATTTTGAAACAGGGTCTCACTAAGTTATTAAGAGTCTTGCTAAATTGCTGAGATGGGCCTAGAATCTGTGATCCTCCTGTCTCAGCCTCCCAAGTACTGGAATTACAGGCATGTACCACCACACCTGGCTTAAAATATTTTACCACAATAAAGAGATAAAAATATGATTAAAAGTCACCCCAAAAATCCCAATTTTATTTTTTTTAATTTAAGGTCTGATTTTTTGGGGAGGGTGAAAATTAACAAAACTTGTCAGAAGATACTTGGATACTTGGTTAGGACAAGATCATGGGTGCTTTAGAAACAATATTATATTATCTATTTAGTTAGAGTTACAATCTGGCATTTAAGAATAAGCATAGAAGGTAACATGATTAAAAAGAACTTTTGTTCTCCCACAAGCAAAGAACTCTTGTACTTTTTTCCCCTTAAATAATGTAGGATAAAATAAAGTCAAGTCGGATGTGGTGATGCATGCCTGTAATCCCAGTACTTGGGAGGCATCACAGGTTCAAGTACAGGAGGATCATAGGTTTGAGGCCAGCCTCAGCATCGTAGCATGACCTTCAGCAACTTAGAGAGACCCTATTTCAAAAATAAAATACAAAATAGGGCTAGGGGTGTAGCGCAGAGATAGAATGCTCCTGGGTTTAACCTCCAGTACCAATAAACAAATAAATAAATAAATAGTCAACATAAAGAGCAGGAAATTATTCTGGAAAGATCCAGAATCTTTGCTATCCTGGCAGATTGCATGTCAAGTAAGGGGTAACCTTTTACATTGTAGATGAAGGCATTAATCAGTAAACCAAGAAAACAAGCCCACCAAACTTGGGCAAAAATTTACTAAAATTCTAATACACTACAGATCTACTTCTCAGACTCAAGTATTATAAACTAAGACAAATTAAGCCCACGTTCCAAGTTGTATCCTCCTTTCATGTCCCACAGCACACTGAAAATTCTCTTTAGAATGGATCTCAGGGCTGTTGCAGGGTCAAAACTAATTTTGTAATAACAGCAATTTATATAGTATAATGATAGGAATTAATTAGTATAATGATAGGAATTAATTTATTAGCCTTGCTCTTTAGCCTTGGTCTTTAGCAATGCATTCATCAGTGCTATTTTCAAATGAGTCACTAAGCATTACAATTTGGGGGGATTCTATATTTAATACAGTAAATATTGACAGCTTTACCTACATAAAATAGTTATTTGGAGTCCTCAATAAGTCCTAAGTGAACAAAAGAAGTCAGAAACCTAACAAGAAAAGTTCCAGAAAGCTGGGTGCCGTGGTACATACCTGTAATCCCAGCTACTCTGGAAGCTGAGGCAGGAGGATCACAAGTTCCAGGCCAGCCTGCGTAACTTGGCAAGACACCATTTCAAAATAAAATACAGAAAGGGCTGAGGGTGTAGCTCAGTGGCAGAGCACTTGCTTAGCATGTGTGAGACCCTGGGTTCAATCACTCACACACACACACACACACACACACACACACACACACACACACTCTCTCTCTCTCTCTCTCTCTCTCTCTTCAAGAACTACTGCTTTAGGACAAAATTATTTTTCCTTTGGAAAATAAAAGTGGACAGAGTTGTATTTCTTTGTCACTATTGCTTTTAGGTTAGCCTTAGTGACTCATGCTTATGAAACTTTTAACCCAAATTATTAACATCTGTTTGCAATGACCCAAAGATATAGCTCTCTGTAACATATAAAAACAAGAAGCAAAAGCAAAATTAAATTATGATTAGTAATCAATGTTTTGGTATTCTACCTTAACTGATTACAGATATAGTCAGCTCCACATCTGTGAGATCTGTATACAAGGATTCAACCAACCTTGGATCAAAACTATTTGGAAAAAAAAATTGCATCTGTAACTAAACATGTACAGACATTTTTCCCTTGTCATTATTTCCTAAACAATATGGTATAACAATTATTTACCCAGCACTTATATTGTGTTGGGTGTTATAAGTAATCTAGAGATATTTTAAGTGCACAGGAGGTGGTACATGGGTAAAATGCAAATATTCCGTCATTTAATAGAAGGGACTTGAACATCCATGGATTTGGAAATCCCCTGCTGATACTGAGAGATGGCTGTGCTAAAAGTTAGCTAAACTATTCTAAGTAAAAATGAAATGCGCTGGGTCTGGTGACTGAGAAGTTCAGGAATTGAACAACTTCAGGCATGGCTGAATCTAGGTGCCTAAGTAAAGATGCTGGGTCTCTGTCTCTGTCCATCTCTTAGTTCTCTTTTCATCTGTGCCGGCTCTTTTCTTCACAGGCCTTAATCTCATGCTGAAAAGACAACCCCGACCAGCGCTAAGCTCACACGATCTGTAGCCTCTCAGAGCTCAGAAAACAAGATTCATAGGCTTTCTCTCTGAGTTTCTGACTATTCTCCCTAAAATCTAGGTCCTTGGAGCAAAAGCCCATCTCTGGGCCAGTCGGTGACAGCAGAGGCTACGTTACCCTAAATGCTGAGCCTGGATCCCCTGCCCACCCCCGTGTTTGATCAGAGCTCCGGATCGCTGGACTGGCCACATCGTTTGGAACAGGGATCAGGTGTTCTCTGCAGCGAGTGTGATGCTAAATGTTTTCATGCAAAGGCAGCCTTGCTTAGTGGAGAGGACCCAGACTGGCATTAAAAGACCTGTGGTTTAGCTCTGGTGCTACCGCCTCTTATCTGTGTGGCGTTGGGTGAGCCACGACTTCCTCGGGCGCCACTACTTCAACTACAAAACAAATGAGCTGGATTAGATGATTCCAGATCCAAATCTCTACTACTGTATTTCACTACTTCAGAGAGAATCAAGGTTCGTTTTTCTGTTCTGGGGCTCAGAACCAACTAGAAGGAGGTTCTAGTTGACTTAGTCAAAGGTCATCTGGTTGTCAACAATAGAAACTCATTCAAGCTAGCAGAGGGGGAAGAAATCAGGGGGATTTTGAATAAAAATCTAGAGCATCTCACAGAACCTGAGGACAGGAATGGGCCGCATGAAGCCAAGAACCAGGAACTGCAGGAGCAGCAGGAGCTAATATTTTCTCCCCCCCCCACTTCCTTTCTCCATTGGTCTGTCCAGCTCCTTCTCTCTGGCCATATCATGTTTCCATCTATCTCTTTGCACATCCGTTTCCTCCTCCTCCTCCTCCTCCTCCTCCTCCTCCTCCT